>VKOC01018879.1:0-64203 GCA_009364415.1 Spea multiplicata | reverse complement strand
GGGAGGTCTTACTGTGTGTGTGTCTTACTGTGTTCATAGCTTCCAAGTTAAAATTATTTTTTCTTACTCAAATTTCCTTGTTAAAATGGGGGTGCGTGTTATACGCCGATAAATACGGTAACTTCTAAACTTTGTTAAATCCCTTTAAGTATTTAAATGTTTCTATCACATTCTAACTCTTTCACCAGTTATACACATTCAGATCCAAGTCCTTTTTGATTTTTTTTTTTATCCTGCAAATCGTTCACCATATCCTTTTGGGCCCCCAAAACAAAATAAGAATTTAGTGCATAAGCAAATACTATTCAAAAACAACCTAAAGGCATAAATATTGGCGATTCCGCCACACTATATGGCCATATAATCGCTGAGCCTGTCACAACGTTAAAGCATCTCTAGTTTGGCAAGTCCTACCTAATTTTTGTCTAGATTGATTAAACAAAGCACCCGAGTCAGTGGAAGTGCTGTGTATTTTAACCCAAATGAGACTCAAGCAATTTAAAGCCTTCTCTGGACACCATTAATAAAGGTACCTGTGTGGCAGGAGGGGTTGCTCAACACCAAGGTTTGGGCAGAACCTACAAATATACACAGCAACAAATATAAAAACTAAGGGGGCTCGCAAGCTAAAAATGGCACACAATCCTGGGTTGTTGCTAGAATTACCAATAAATACACAAAAAAGGCAAGAATTCAGCATCCCACTATACGGTCACATATAGCTTAGCCCGCCATAAATCAAAGTAACTCGAACTTTGTGGAGTTGCTGACCAAGCCTGCAACTTTGACTTTATTTTGCCAATTTGACGCCATCTTGAAATCCTGAGCCTTTGTGGTTTGATTCTCTCAAAATATGTTTGTTTTGGAAGGATATCTACAGCGCACATTGAAGATTCAGATTGAATGATGTTAGAAGTGAAGACTAAGAACACCCTTAGCAAGCCAAACCTTTCTACTGGAGTGTACCATTTGACTACATTACTCCACCACGGTCAACAGAAGTATCTGGATGGTATCAAATAATGAGATGTGAAATTTCATAACACAAAATAGGAAAATCCTCAATAAGCTAAAGCGTGCATTTTATAGTCACCTCAACGGAATCCCAACCTGTACGTCGGAAGCATATGCTTTATTAGCCACCATTGCTTCAAATCATTAGTAGGACGCCAGTCAGGAGCCAAGCTTTTTCGATCACGCATTTTTTTCCATTTAAAATATTTCCAATAAATACTAGACTCACTTTACGCACACAAGCTTTTGAGGTTAAGTAAAACTAAGGTCTCTATCAAGGTCTTTATCCCCAAGTAAAAGTTACATGAAAAGAAGTCAATGATCAGGCAGACATTTTACCCTTTGAATCAGCTTTATTCGTCTAATTCTGTGTTATTTCAATATTTTTATAGCACCTTGGCAATGTCCAGAAGAATACAAATACATGTATTTTAACATTTAAAGCCATGAACTTCACGATTTTGAATTTGGACAATAGAATTAACTGGAACAATGTAATGCAAAAAGAAAACCAAATATTGTGTGCATATGTTTTATATATATATATTATCCGATATATGTCTATACACACAGCAGAATGCCAAGGTAAGTTAGAATTACCAAGAAATTGATGCACATATGATTGTTGCTTAACCTAAAAAGCAGGACTGTTAGAATACAGTTCAAGTTTAAACACAAGCTGTATTAATATGTGCCAAAAGGCCTATTAAACATGAATAAGTGTTTCTCAGGTAAACCAGATTCAATATCATTCAAGATTAACAATATAATCATACTATGTATTCCTTTATCATTCATATTTAGAACACATTTAGATAATACAAAGCTGACATCTCTATGGTACCATAGTAAAGGAAGCCCCGAACAAAAACATACAAAAGCCACAGTTATGATTCTCGCACACTAGTGTGACTGTACTAGAATAAAAACAAACAAAAATAGATTTCACAATCTATTGTAAATAAAAATGTATAAAACAGGTTTCCTTCACCTAGTGCATTTTCCACAGACAATGTTGCATTGTACAAAAAAAAAAAACTTGAATATTCATATTTTATGTTCGGCTCATACTTTACATCAAAGTTGTAGTTAGAGTTAACGTGGAAAGAGCTCTAAATCAAGTCCTACAATCTGATCGCAACGGCACATTGTCTGCTTTTATGCACAAAAAGGAATGTAGTAATACACCAAGTTAGATGTCATTGGTATTCTTTAAATTCCGCAGTGTACTGTAACATCCATAGTGATAGAAACACTAGTCTGGATAAAGAAACAAAATCATGTTCATAATACACAAAAATATGGTCTACTTGAAGAGGGGGAAAAAAAGTAATATGTACAGCTAACAAATTTGATTGCAGTTATGGTAGTGACTAGTAGTCGAAGCAGTCTGGGCCAGTATGATTACTGAGAGTTGCTTCAACCGTTGACCAAGCAATACAGACCAGTGATTCGATGGACAAGTGAAGCTAAGGACATCGTTGGAGAAGAATGATTGTTAGCAGTCGATCAGTAAGCCATGTGCTCATCATGCAACATACTGTCTTTGCAGAAGTTTACACACAAAGTATTTTCACAGCCTTAAGTAGAATTTGATAGCCCCAGTTCACAAAAAGGAATACCTAAAAAGGGTACAGAGAAGTCAAATAAATACCTTAATTTTATGAAAGACCATTGTGTAGAGCTTAAGCTGGAAAAGCCAACACCAACAGTTCATAGGCGTTTTCTGTACAAGAGTTGTAATGTCGCTCAAAAAAGCTATAAACAACTTTAAAGCACATAGCATATCAGCTTTCATTATAGGACTGCCATCAGTCACGAAGCAATGAAAATTTATTTTACATCTATTAAAAAAAAATATATAATGTACACTTGTTAGAAATGCTCAAGTATCCACCCCACCGATGAACTGTTAAATGCACTAAATTGGACATTCTGTCAAGGCCTACAGAGAGTCGAGATGTTAGACTACATTTGCCCCAGGCTGCTGCCAGGACCAACAGAGACGGGTCCAATCCATGGATAATGGTAGCCTTAGCTTAAGCTTTGCTGGCAGACAGCCAGGGAGCCGTACATAATGCAAGCATTACTCTGAACAAACCTCTGGCAGCAAAACAAATGCCATAAATATGAACAAAGCGGCACCTTGTAGGCATTATCCAAAATGCAATACAAAGGCGACAGCTTACTGGAAGGTGCAGACAAAGGTGAAAAAAATCCATAAAAACCAAAATATATATATATATATATATATACCACTCGTTCAGAGACAAACATTGATCATGATGAGACCCTTCTGCAGGCTCTAACAAACCATTTAAGTTATGCTTTTCTCCATGCGCTATCATGGACTAAGCATTTACACTTGCAGCTATATTAGTTTCTTTTTTATATTTGGGGGAAGAAGAAAAAAAGGAAAAGAAACCAAATATATCTCATATATTGAAAAATATTTGGGCACTGCAAAGTTGCAAAGTCTACACAGAAGCTGCATCAGCATATATACACATATATAGCAAGAATGTGTAGGTCATTGATAAAGAATTTAACTCTTCATTCCCATGAAACCCACTTGAAAGTCGTAAATCCCTTATGCATAGCCCTTTCTTTAACAAGACGTACATACACACAGGTTGCATTTGTAGATTAGTAGCATGAAAACCATGCACAACATGGGGGGGGGTAGTTACAACAGTAAAGAAATGTGAAATAAAAAACATGAGTTTACTGAATTACATGCTATTTAAGCAAAACCTTCTCTACCATCTTGCAAAAGAGTGGAATATTCCTGATTTGTAAGACGGCTTATAAAAGGAAATAGAAGCTTGGGTAGAAATTCTAGTAAGGTCAAAAGACAAACTACATTTCCAGCCAATAAGGAAACAGCAGTACATTCAGTAATTAGATCACCGACGCAACCATCCGGCCATATAGTTGACACACCGAGGACATTGATGGCGTTTAGAAAAAGTATATGACCAACAAAGCCTTAAATAGATTAAAAAAAAAAAATTGAAACACATTTCAAAAATATTTTCTTTCACCCTCTTTCTACACAGAAAGTGTCCTATATATCTCCACCCTGAAGCTGAACAGGCATGTCATCTCTGCAACTTAAAATGTTAATTTAAAAAAAAAAAAAAATCCAATCCCCCAGAACTAAATTGCTCTGTTTTGAACTGCTATTCACCACTTCAAAAGCCACGGAGATGAATTTAGTAATTTCATTATGTCCATATTCATTGGTTTTTGTTTTTTTCTTTGTTTTTGTTTTTTTTACGTTTTTGTTTTTTTACAAAGTCAGTCCTTACAGCTGAGCATTTCAGAGTTCATTCCACCGCTGACATCAGCCCAGTTAAAGTTCGAGTTCTTTTTTGTTTGTTTTGATTACTTTGGTGATCTCGGTGGCACGTATTGCTCCTTGCCGTTACGCCGTGTTGCTCCCTGAGGTGAAGACCTGCGCACAAACTGGCGCCTCTGATCCCTGATTTTCCCCGCACCACTTCTGGGTGTTCCATTGTTGCGATGTCCTGGAGAATCCTTTACTTTTCCTTCAAGCTTCTCTTGGGATTTTTCAACATTCTTTTCCGGAACAGCATTTTCGTCATTTTTGGCTGGCGGGGAGATATTTGAACGCAACTCGCGGAGCGGCTGTACAGGAGCAGGAGTTTGTGGGGGCTTCTGACATACTTCGGCATAACTTAATTTCCTAGGCTCCTTTAAACAAAACGCAACAGTGAGAATTCACATATTTTTATCTAAATTGTAAAAAAACACATCCTTTTGAACGCAGTGTATGAAAGATGGTTTTGGAATAGTCTTACAGTAATGCCAAGCAACATTATAGCAATACATCAAGGTATCAGGGCGGCAAACGAGGAGGATTTAACTCAAACTGTCATGTTGGATACAAAAAAATATTTCTCAATAAGGCGTTTAGAACATTAGATTATTTGTGGATCCCTCCCCACCCCATGTTCTATACAAATTGGCTCGTAGAGATACATAGACATCCTGCAGTTATAAAAGAGGAATGTTAAGGGAGTAAAGGGGGGACCAAAGGATTTGGGAGACAATGGAGGACAGGTACCAGTTGTAAAAACAAAAGTCACATTGCAAAAAGGCCAGAGTTACAGGTGGAATTATGTTACCTGTGTATTCAATGCCGGTGAGACAGAAGCTGATGACACAGCAGCATTTGTTTTATGTGGTTTTAATGTAGGATTAGATGCAGGTAATACTGCAGGGGTCTGGCTTGCAACGTCCTTATGACATGATAACTCTGTAGGCTTCTTGTCATGAAGAACTGTGTTACTGAAGAAAATAAAGGATCTGGTTAACAGACAAGAAGCCGTAACATACCTAAAGACAAACATTCAGTTTTGCATATTTAGTACATGAGCGCATCAAATGGTCCATATGTAAAATTTGCCCTCAGATCTCATAATCTTGCGATCATTGGAGGGACAATGCAAACACAGCCCAAGCAGAGAGGGGGAGAGAGAGAGATCTAAGAGAACAAGTGAAAGACAGAAAGGTTGAGATTAAGCTGGAAAAGAAAACAGAACTCAGGCTTGTGACCACATGTCCTTTTACCTCTAAGCGCGATACTTGATCATCACTGGGCACAGTTATACAAAAAATTATAAAAAATATTCATAAACTAAAGATTACACAGTGCATCAACTGTCAGAAGGCGCTTGGCTGGCAAAATGAAAACCTTATTGATCTATGCTATACTTAGAGCCATCTGGACATGAACAAGGTTTCAGATAATCTTAATTTGTGCTCTTTACAGTGTGTGATTATGCCATTTGTATGCTTGTAGTGTGGTTTGCAGGTGAAGGACATAATTCCGATTGACGAGAACGTTCCCGTTTTGCTGCACACGCTCACCTTGGCGGTGGGGTCGTTTCCTCTGTGGTACGGGGAGTTGTGCATGCGACAGGCTGCTGGAGGGGGGGTTTCGCAGGTTCTTCCTGAGCTTCTCTTGACAAATTTGCAGGTAATTCCTTATTCTCCTAAAAATAAAAAAACATCACACATCCATCTCAACACAAAAAATGAAAAAAGCTCATAATGTGTTTTCAATAAAGCTCACCACAAAACACGTTTGCTGTATTACCAAACATTCACTCAAAAAAAGTTAAGAATCCAAAAGATTAAAAAACAAAAACACAAACCACACACCACAGGAAGGCTCCAATCACTTATTTACCTTTTCTTTGCAAATTCCTTTCACAACATCAGCCATCCTGCTTTCTAGGACGGGTTCCCCCGGGGTGCTGGCTATACTTCCGGGTAACGGAGGGAAATTAGATGCTAGCAGGTCAAACTTTGGTGTGGGTGCAACTTCTTCCATTGGCCGCTAAAAAACATGACAATTAGTTGATTAGCTTTTTTACATGAAGCTTTGAAGACTCATTAGGAGCTTTCTGGGTATATAGGCCCTCAGATCTCATAATCTTGGGATCATTGAGAAGGCCAAGCAGACAGACACTAAGGAACAGAAACAAGAAGAAGAGAAACAGAAGTAGAAGAGAAATAAGAACTAGATTGTAGAGTAGATGTGAGAAATGAGGTAAGAAAAAGAATCTGGATGCTGGCCCATTTCCCTCTAAGCGCGATACTTGATCATCACTGGGCTTCCACAACAAATCAAACAAAAATCTGAGAACACCTCAGAAGCCTACTCACTGAAATACGATCCTCTTCTCTTCGTCTTCTACCTCTAAAGGCATTTCGCCTTAAAACAAAAGGGTTTCTTTTTTATTCAAGGCATAGATTTCCATACAAAACAATTACACAGATTATAAAAAGTGTCTATGCACTTATGGCATGCAAAGTTTAGAACCAAAACCAACTGCTCATTCGACAATCATTTAAGAAAAAGAAAATATATTTTACTGAATAAGGTGCTATGCTTAGTCGGAACAAGATATATATATATATATATAATATATATATATATATATATATATACACACACACACACACACACACACACACACACTTCGCAACCAAGCAGCAGTTCAGAGATACACACCTTCCACGACCAGCTCCATCCAAACCATTCTGTTCTATTTGTAACGACTGTGTGTCCTTTGGAGAGAACCCAAGATCTAGGTGCCCTGCCGCTGTATGTCGATCAGATGGAAAACCCCTGGAGTTGAGTCTGCTTAAAGGTGCCTCTGTTAAGGATGCTGGAGCCGTTGTAGCCCCGCTGTCAGAAGTCCGATCAGAGTTTGAAGACGTTCGAAACGGGGGCTTGACACTACAAAAGATGGCTTAGGTTAAATAACTACCCCATTTCTCTGGAAATGCTGGAGTTCATATGATGTTTTTTAATATCAATAGTAAGATCCTACATGAATAATGATAAAAAAGGTACGCAAGATGACCGTTACAACTTTCACTGTTGTACAGCTTGGTTACGAGTTCAGTTCTACTTAAGCCCTCAGATCTCATAATCTTGCAATCATATGGGAGAACCAACAATTCATATGCCAGAGGACATTAGGACTAATATTGTTCCGCTGTCAGGAACAACAATGTATTACATTACTGAACCTGGCATGGAAGACTAAAACCAATTTTAGAAAAACTAAATTAAAGTCCAATTCCTTAGCATAGGAATGCCGGCCTTTTACCCATCAAGCGCAAGCTGTCATCACCGGGCCAGTTCAAAGCTTTAATGTTAGAAATTCTAAGACTATTGGATGGAAAAAAGTCAAATGAAACAGACTTAATATTGGTGTAAAAACTGGTAAACCAGGCACCTGGGGGAACACTAATCAGTCCACTAACCTCCGGGCACATCATAGCACTGTAAAGTGGTACAAAGTAAATTATATCCCTGTTAGAACAAGCAACGTAGACACTGAGAATTAGTGCAGCGCTCCCAAAGCTTGGCAAAGATGCATTTTAACACTGACCGTGACCTCATAACTTAGCATCTCATTTGTTAATGACTGGGTAACTGGAAAATTCCAGAAAGCCGGCATCATACAGATTCAAACAATAGCCTGGAAAAATCGCTAAAAACTCAATTCTTTTGTTTGGAGAATTAAACGTCTACATGCTTTGTAGATGCCAGGCAAATACTCTGTTTATCAAAACTATTTGCACTTAAGCAGAAATCACTAACAGGCTCAGAATGTTTAGAAACCCTGCGTAACATTGACTCGACTGTCACCATTTGGGGAAAACCCCTACAACACTTACCGATTTCGATGGAACGGCCTGCCTACACCCAACGAAGCAGCACTTGATTTGTAAGATCCTGAAGAATTAAAACCATTTGCAAATCCACTGTTGGGAAATGGAGCCTGCACAGGGGAGATAAGAAAACAATCCAGATAACCACTAACACAATTCAAGGAAGGATCCAAAACAGACATCCTAAGGCGAAGCATTGACCCGCTGCCAACGGCACCAAGCAAGAAACTGATCTGTTTAAAGATATTACATTGGTAAATGGCGCTGAAGGCTTCAAATGGAAGGAGCTCTAATAGAGGGTTCGCACTGCGCCCCTGAAAGCTGGCAGGCTCTGAGTAAGATGGAAAGCATTTAGGCAATGTAACTGCCATTGTGCTTTTCACAGCTCAGATATTTTGTGGGGTAGTAACTAATTTTTAAAACAAATGGGGGGGGAAAAAAAAAAAAAAGCCTACTAGGACTGCAAAAAACTACTGTGCGTGCAGCCTTCCTATAGCTTCAGCCCAGACGCCAACATCCAATTAATTTTCCATCACATGAAGCCATAGCGTTGGTGGTAACTAAATGCCGAACCATTAATACATTTTTTGATACAGCGTAGAGGACTGCATCAGGACGAGTGTCCCGCCAAAAAAACTTGTGGGCACGGGTGGTTAGACAATGTACCTGTGGGTCCTCGCAATCCTGTGCACTCCCGCAAGGCTGCCTTCCCGTTTCTCGCACCCAGCGGAGTCATGTGAATTTACGCCACGTCACACGACCCTGCTCCGTTCCTGCTTCCCCTTGGAGCGGCACAAGAGAATAGACGCTATGTGCAAGCAACGTGAAGGCAGCCTTGCTGGAGTGCGTGGGAAATCTGCAGTTGAGGTAAGGGGGCTGGGGTGTTTGTATGAATGAAAGAGAATGCGCGAGTGAATGAAAGAATGCGCTAGTGAAGAATTTAATTCTTCACCATCTTTAAAAGCTGTGACAGAATGGTTGCTGTGTTCAGAATGCACAGTGAAGCAAGTGTTGGAAAGTTGAACATAGCATACGTCCCAAAGATTATGTAAAGACTGCTACAGAACCACAGACTGTTACGAGTTCACAAAATACACCAGCTTTAGTTTAAATGTTAATTTACTTAAATGGAAACCTCAGTAAATTCATATAAAACAGGTAACATTAGTAAATGTACCCAAGAACCAAGTGTCACATTTTGGCTGGAGGCGGAATGTTGTATTCGATAGTTGCAGCAATCTTAAATTGATAAGCCCTCAGATCTCATAATCTTGCAATCATAGGGTAGGATCAACAATCCAAACTGGAGTCCATGAGACAAAAAATAAATTCCGCTACCGGAACAGCAACGTATTACTGTGCCTGGCATGGAAAGATTTAAAGGCAAAATAAGAAAATTAACAAAAATTCCAGAAATTGGAATGTTACCCTTTTACCCATCAAGCGCAATTTCTCATCACCGGGCCAAACTGTAAATATGGTTAACAAAGCTTATCAAATGTAAGATGAAGTCTAGGAGGAATTGCATTGTAAGACTTACCAGTGGAGTTTCGAAATAAGGTGCTGGGTTTGGAGACCACGTTTGAGGCACAATGTTATAGATGGAGTACTGCTGATGAGGATTAAATACAGGCTGCATAAAAAGTGGAGAGGCAAACTGTGCTTGGGACTGAACCGGCTGAGTGTACACACTGGACTCTACGGACCGATAACCATTCTTTGCAAAGAATGTGTTGATGGCTTTTATCCTAGCCTGGTGGGAAGACATACAAGTTGGAGGATTAAAGCAAAAATGTCTACTTCTACTGGCGGCATTAGAAAAATGGCCAAGTTTAGAAAGATTGCACCTCTTGCAACCATTTAAAAATGTTACTATATGTTATGTAAAGTTTTAGGTCACAATGTTAAAAACCAAGGCCATCAGAAAACAAGAGCTTTGAGAACATTTTCACCATGCTAACAAAATCTACTAAACACACAAAAAACCCAAGTAGACTTACCATTATAGGCTTGTCCTGAAAAGTTTTCACTTCTTCCCGTAGATATTTAAATGCCTGCGCAATATAACATTGATTCAGTGCAGTGAAGACACTTACAATTGATAAAAGGAGAATACACGTGGGGTGGCAGACCTTACCTGTTGAGCATCGGTATCTGACTGGAATGTAACATACCAGTTGTTATTGTGAGCAAACTCACAACTTATAACTTTGGGACAATTTTCATTGTCAAAGAGTGCTTTAACTTCCTGGTGGGAGGGAGAGGAAACAAAAAAAAAAAAAAAAAAAAACATTAGCAAATGCTTTAAACGTGAGATTTTTGAATATTCCAGGTTCAATACCGTAGTTAAAAGCCCTCTCCTTAAGGACTGAGGATTTTATGGCAGATTGAATACAGTGTTTCTTAGTGCTGTATCTCATTAAAAAAAGTGTAGGTGGAACAGCAGCTTTAACAAACAGAGATAAAGCACAAACATGACCACATGGGAAAATAAAATATTGTTTTATTTATTTTTTTAACTGATCTAGCATCAAGGTTGATTGTGGCACTCGTAGTAATCTCATCTTTGGGGTTCATAGATTTGAATGACTTCCTACTAATTTGCATTCTTAGAAACTACTGATATATGACTAGTTGTAGTGGCATTTTAAGGGTTGAAATGATAGTTTTTCAGAAAAAAAACCCTGAAAAAATGATCTGTACACATGGGAGGTTAAGCTTGATACTTCTAAAACAAAAAAGATACACTGTTATAGGAAATGCAATAAATACCTCTACAGGAGTAGTTTCTGTGATTTCACGAAGAATGATGATACACCGTTTATGATTCGGTCGCACTTTCTCCCCCTTTTCATCAACCTGGACCACAGGAGTAGCTAAAAGGAACATGGGTGGGATTGGTGGGGCGAGAGGGAAGGAGAGAAAAAAAAAATTCCGTACTTATCCCGAGATGTACTTATATAACTGATACAGCTTGAGAGATATATATATATATATATATATATATATATAGATACATAGATAGATATATTATTTAGGCGTCAATATTTGCAGCAAGTATTTACTTATGTGGTAAGAAATGTGAAAGTAACTTGGTTATGACTGGCAGAGAACCATATGGAAGAACCGGTATTTTAGATGGGGTACTACGTGTGTACCAATGCGGATGTTTTGGTAGCAACATCAAGTAAAAAAAAAAAAGTGCAATGGTTTCTGTGCTCAATACAAAAATACAGCACCTTTGCGGTATGGTGGGAACAATAAAACATGCAGGCTATACAACATAACCGGATGTGTTTTGGGTCCTAAGGAGTGCACAGATTTAAACAACCAGCCTACAGCTGTGGATAAAAAGAAAGGACATCCTGCAAATCAATTAGGAGGGGGGTAGTCTAGTGTCCATGGAAGCCCCCACAATGGCTGCTTATTACAGTGTTTGTAAGTATATTAATATGCATTTTTTTTTTTAAACCTATTTGGGGATGAGAACATCTTTCGAAAAATCTGCAGCCAGTCACCGACAGGAAAGAGACTCCACTGAACTCAATGGGATGCGGTTTGCACCTGCCCTTGGGCCTGTTGCGGAGCCATAGCTGACTGGTGGAGAGTCTTCCATATGGAAGCAGGCAGGTGTGTCTAGCCAAACATGTGGCCTGGAAGCCAAATAGCGGAGGGCATGCGGGTTTTGCAGAAGAGGGAACACCCCACTAATATACGCAGGAAAACGCATTTAGTAGCTAGAGTGGTAAAACAACCTAGCAAATGCTCACTTATCTAACTTACCTTCATCTTAAGTATACAGATGGTTACATTGGACTGTCTAGACATCCATCCCAGTCATAGTGTTATTTCAGTTATACACATGCCCTTGCAGTCTACGTCTGCATTAAACCCACCATTTCTCCCTTACTTTTGTGAGTGAGGGCACCTGTGGCTACTGACATTAAAATCGTTCAAGTCAATACATTTTGTTAATAAAGCTGTTCATACTTACAACGCAATACTTCCAGGATGAGGTCCATGTCAGTGGTCAGTTTCTTGATTCCTTCCATATTTGCTATTGTCCATATAGGTACAAACTGATCACTATCCATTTGTGACATCAAATAGAGATCTTTCGAAAGATTCTCTCTACAGAAGGGAGGAAAAATACCAGTTCTGTAAACGCTTCCGTAAAGCGGCCTAAAAACAGCTCATACAAATTTATATTCAGTAACAAAACGTACCGAGAGCAGGCGCCAACACACAAGGTTTAAGTTTTGAGACATGATTCAGTGACAGCATTGGTTAATCTATTACTGTTGGACAGCCACTCAGCCAACTTCAGATGGGACCACATGTACTAGTGTTGGCATATTCTCTAGATTAATAAAAGGAGACCATTGGGGGTGCCCAGAGCTTGTGCAGCATAACAAGTCTATCGTCTCTTGGGCAAATATAGTAACATGTGTTTTTCTTAAACTGTAGATAGGATATTACCGTGAAAAGCAAAACTCAAGTTGCTTTTTGAGACACTCTTTTAGATCTTCGGCAGAAACTTCCTCTGGAACGGTAGAAGTGCCATCACCTAAAAAACACACACTATTGGTTTTTATGATCTCTATCTCTACATATTCATTTTCAATACAATCCCACAGCCGTGTATTTGTTGTGCGCAAGTTTTTGGGTCTGTTGTCTGAAAATTCACTAGAGCCGGACGTTATAAGCCTTAGTAAATAATTTGTTCTCTGTAAGCCAGGGGCCGGATTCAGGCCCTCCTAATCAATACACACAAATAGCAAAGGTAAGCGCCACTCGTCAAAAAGCCCGTCAAATTCCTTAAACACTGCAGCGTAATGTGAGAGATAAAATCTTTATATCTCGAACATGATCAAAAAGGCACAAAGCCAGAGGAACCTATGAATAGTTTTGCCGAGCACCGCTTACCTTTGTCCATCCTACTCTATACCATAAACTCCTCTGTAGTAAACCTAATAGCCAACTCAATCACCCAGCGGAACCTCCGACCTTTACCTTCATAGGATAAACGGAAGAAAAGCCTTTTTTTTTTTTTTTAGAACTTATCTTCCCAACCCCCTAAAAATAAAAAAAGCTACATCTGAGACTGTGGATTTATACAGTGAAAATCCTTGTCCCTTTAAACTGGATATTTTGTCTAAACAAGTAACTAAGGGGCAACCTACAAGAATACAATGATTATGAGGACTGTGCATGACATACCAAACACGATAACCGTTCACAAACCACTTCTAGAGATACACTCCAGCTATCATGAGTAGACCGCATTCGGCCGGACACTCACCTGATGCCTCAAACATTTGGTATCCGAGCTCATCCGGTACAATTAAATCCATTCCATTAGCGGCCGCTTCTTCCATACCGAGACCATTCTGGCTCGCTTCGCAAGTAGGGGAATACATTACTTCGAACTGCTTGCAAGCCTCACTCATATTTCCTAAGACATAAGGGGGGGGGGCGACTTTTGAAACATTCATAAAAGATGACAGTCTAGAAGCAGACGTTATGTGACCAACGTGCGGATGACCTGGACAGCGGACACTTTATATACAGAGAATTCACTAAAGGGCAGGATTACAGGAGAGATGCGGCTTCAACTGCCTCTAACTATTCATTATGAAGGGCCCACACCGGCAAGTTTATTCATTACAAAGGCCAAGGCTGGCACTGAAAAATGATAGTTCAAGGAATGAGTAGATTCCAAGGACACCAGGCACGTGCGCCATTACACTGGCGTCCAGCACAAAGCAGCCCAGTCCGGGAGAGAGGGAGAGGATGAACCAACACTGAGCCGCTCCATGCATTAAAGTGCACGCAGTGGCTGGAGTGCACCTATTAAACACAATCTATAGATAAAAGCGTATCCATGTTAACGCCGGATTTTTAAATGAACAGGTCGCAAGTAATGTTAGCTGAAGAACGGTGACCTCTTGTCTTGTACTAGCACGAGTTATGTTCACAAGCACCACTGTAAATACAAGCCCTCAGATCTCATAATCTTGCGATCATTGAGAAAACCAAAAATCAGGCGCTGAGCAGGAGGAACAGAGAGAAGACAGACGTTTAAGAGAAAGCAGAAGAAGGGAATGGAGAAAAACAAGGAAAGACCTGCTCAGACACCCGATCGCTGGCCCATTTCCCTCTAAGCGCGATACTTGATCATCACCGGGCTTTCAGGACAAATTATGATCAAACTCATCCTAAAGCATTTGATAACAGCATATATTTAATAAACAGACAAAAAACCTACAAACACTAAAATGTGAATCAAAACTGATTAAGAGATGTAAAAAAAAAAAAAAAAAAAAGCCTGTTCAGTGATCCTGCGATAGATCTGGTCTCATGTTGCAGAGTTTTTACAGAAAAAGTCCAACTCCTTGCACAATGCAGCTAAAGGGAAAACGTCCACTAGACCCCGGCTTTCTACGATTTCAAAGGTGCTCTTACACATCAAAGCAAAGTACCTTATTTCGAAGGGTTTAATAACACAAATCTGCTGCAGGTTTCCCATCCCCAAAGCAACCTAGGCTTTCAGTCCACGAGCAACTCCTTTTTATATCTCATGACCACAAGCCAGAACAGCATAAAATGGTACAATCAGCGTAACATTTGTGGAGGTTTGGGTCACAAGAAGAAAAGAGTCCCACCATGCATCACTAAGACTCAGTTTACGTTCTTCCAGCGAAATGCATGGGGTTTCACAAACATCGCTTGTTTACCTTTCTGGAGGCTGTGGTGTCAGCGCATGCACAAGCACGCAGGCATTAGGGGCAAGTGTCCAAGCAAGCATTTGGCAGATCTATTTTAGAGCTTTTAAAAAGGGAGCAAACTGCTTACTTGGCAGCTGCAGAAAGCCGTTTCAAATTCAGATCAGGCAGCCGCTTCCTACTCGTGGACAGCAAACTTAAGCTTGTGACGTTAATTTAAGTTAACCCCACGGAGGATGCGTTCATACGCCGCCTATGCTACCTGAACCAGACCACAAATCGTCTGAGTTATATTTATGCAGAACCACCATACTCCAACACAGTATTCCCTATTTTCAGTAGGGAAGGGGGAAGAAAACTGACATTTTATCTTTTAAAGGGACAGTAATGGAAATTAAAAATGCATATACCACAGAGAGCACTTAAATGATATTTAACTGCTTCTGTGTTTTTCAGAATACTGCTCAGATCCATGGCTACAATAACTTCACAGCAAAAAATAAACATTACTATGGTATGAAAGGATAATCATCAGCATGAAGCATCGAACCACATTGTAAGAAGATAGGAGGGGGGCAGAAAACAATTGCAGTTCATCCATTGTTAATGCTTCATCACTGTAAATAGGTTAATTCTTTTTTTATTTATAAAACTTTTTTTTACTAGGCATATCTTTAACGGTGTCTGCCTGTAAACAATCAATGGATCAGGCCCTTTACAAGAGAGAACCTTCCTTGGCTTTCTGAATAAGGGGGGGGGGGGTTTCCTAAGGGGCAGCTATTTCATGAAACACTCATCATGGCACCAGGTATAAGGCTTTCGGTCACCATGTAACACAAACATCTATTACAACAACTTTAACACAGAAAATATAATTTATTTTTCTGGGTAAAGATAAAGAACGTCATTGTTTACCTTCTGTGCCGGTCCCGGTCGTTGCTGACGCTTCATCCCAGGAATCATCAGTGCCATTGACAGCTTGAGACCCCGCAGCGCTTCCTTGGGGGATTTCTTGCCATACTTTCGCATTAGGATTCAGGCCGGCACCCTTAGAGGCAACCTTTGAAAAATAAAGAGGGTGTTAGTGACAGCGGTGTCTGCAACAGAGTAATATAACAAAACTAAACAGACGAAGACAGAAGAAAGTGAGGTCATTAAAGAGGCTGAACGCGACATGCGCCGTAAACGCTGAATCTCTGTACATGGTATATATATTAGAGGCAGCAGCAGAACATTACGGCTCCCGCATTACTTAAGGAAAACAGATACTTTTAGACTGGGGAAGATTGTTTAGTCCATGCTGATAGCATCTGTGTCGGCTCAAAAAAATTAAAAAATAAAATCGAACTTTCAGATCGTCTTCTTTAGAGTAGAGAAGGAAGCTAAGAAGCAGCGCTTCACCCTCATCACACGCTGTTTGTATAAATACAACATGTGCCGGCAGAGACCGTAACTCCCAAGCGACAGGAGGTATATTCAGCACGCGACGTACACAACCCGAGCGTTAAGCAGGAGCAGCTTTCCAGCAGTCATCTGATCTCGGATATCTCCTTCTAAAATACACCAAGCCCAGACAATACAAGCAGCGCGCATGCAGCACTCACACATAGCTCGGGGAACCTGCCATGTTAAATATATTTGCACACGTAAGCCTCGAGACGCTCATTCCCTTTGCTGAAAGTGCTTGGGGTAAATCACGTCCACACGCCAATGAACAATGGCGTTTAATTCGGGGAGTCGTGGCGATTTGGTGCCGAAAAGCCCTTTCCGTGGGTCAGGGCAGGTATTTAATGCGTGTTTGCAGTTGGCGCGGCTGGTTGGCACAGCCGACGGCCCCTTTAAGGAAATCCTGTTAAAAGGTCACAGCACGCCAATAGTTTAAAAGGCAAAGCAGATTATTGCAGTTTATAGCTGCAGCCGCATAGTCGGACGCTTTTAAACAACCAGAACACGCTACACGCGTGACACAGGACCCCTAACCAAACATCACCTATGCGGATCATGCGCCCAATAAACTAGCAATGTAACGGTTTATGGAAAGACTATTTATAGTAACGACCTTGGCCTAAATACGATAAAAGCCATACGGGTTCAGAAAGGTCCAGTAACAACTCGCTGATGCCGTCCAATCACGGCGTCCCAACATGAACCGGAACGCAGAACCGTTTGTGGCAGCTTATTGCCACTTTCCTTGGGGTCTACGCGGCATCTTCCTGCTCTGTGACCTTTTAACCTCTGCAAACATCCACACAACAGCCAGCCATTTTATGCCCGGATGGAGAGATGATGAACAAACCGCAGAACCGAACGCAGGGGACAGGCAGGCCGGCTGTTAGAGAGACTTCACACACCGGAGAGGCCACCCAAAATACACACATTTAATGTCCGAGACATTTTCCAGCACATTTATCCTGCAAGTCAACTTCCCAACAAGCGACCACGATCCACCAACTCAACAAGCAGCCCATAACGGCAACTCCTCGGCAAATCACCAGACGACGTTCACCAGCACCGGAAATAAAACCCCTCTACCCAACACATGCGTCTGTATATTCTAGCCTCGTCATTCCCGCTGCTATAGGTAGGGTAAGTAGCACGGAGTACATTGTTGGCACTATAAAGATAATATTAATGTTGGTAGCACCAATTGTATAAAGTCAGAGGGGTCTGAGAAGTTACTTGTCTTCCCGAAGCACTGATTTAAGGCCAAAGTCAACACATCGGCTACCAAATCTAATTAAAAGCAAACAGAAGGTTTGCAAAGCGCTGGTTTCTAAAGCTTACCTAAAAACCCCAAACCATAAATAGACAGGAGAGAAACCCAGAGGAACTTGGAAGGTCTCATTAAATAATGGGGTCTTTACTCGGCCGGAGGGATGGGAAAGCTGGTGCCCGGTCCACTCAACTCTGTGTTCCATGGCACAGAACTTTCTCGGGTCACTCACTGGGATCCAAATAGGAGAAAAAAATGGCATACGGAACTTTACAAGATTAGTTTGTTCCTTGTGTTAATTCTTACTAAGTTGTTCCAAACGCCTTCAGCCCCAAGAAATAAAATGGTAGCCAGGGCCGCAATGTCCTTGGGCAACCGCAGAGCCGCCAGGAAGTGGCCTCATAGCCAGGGCTAGTTACTTGTTGCACGTGGGGGGAAGGGCGCGTCTACTCGATGTACCGACAGTACCGATACGGAATCAAGTTATGTTCTATCCAAGACAGAGCATCGATAATCACGGAAGGCAGCGCATCGGCCAGAGTCACATGGGAGACCACATGGTTTCACTTAAAGCGATCGCTTGCAGGACGGGAATAAAAGTGCTTCGGACAACCGGGTCATGTTACTAAGAGCGACGGCAACAACATGCCGACTCGAATCATCCCAATATATACGCCTATCTGTAATACGGACGGGGCACCGATGACGGCGGCAGCGCAGCAAACCAAGCGCACTCCCACTCAGGCCACGGAGCACATTATTGCGCCAGGCACTATGCACAAATGACGCTAACAGGTCCAAAACAGCCAGTCCCACTGAAGACGTTATTTATAGAGAAGTCGCCGGCACACGGAGGCCCGAGGTACCGTCCATATGGTGATCGCCTCTTACTTCTCTCCCCCATTCCCACAGAGGTCCAGGGGCCACCAGCCCGGCCGCCCTTCTCCCCAGTGATAACCTTCACACAGCGATCAAGAGCTTTGACAAAAGGTCACTGCGGTGCCTTTCGGCACTTCCCATCCCCCATCCCTGCCAGGCGACACACGTACACAGTTAATAGCCTCACGGAGCAACTAATAACCGCTTGTCTATCGGTCCGCGCCTCCCCCTCACCCGATCCTTATACCTATCCCATCCCCGACCCGCATCGTCCAGGCCGCGGTGAGAGGAAGGATTGCTGTGTCAGCCCGGCCTCAGTCACATGGCGGCCTCCTGTCCCTTGCTCCTACGCTCCCGCCCTCTTTCCCTCCTTCACCCGGCTCTCACCTCTACGAATAATAGCATCCTATCACGGTGAGGAGAGAGAACCCCTGCTGACAGTCAGGCAAAAGGTAGAGTCAGAGGCTCGCAGACAGAAGAGAGATACCCCGGGCCTGGATAGGAAGGAAGGACGAGCAAGTGACAGCGGCGGGGCCCGCACTGCTTGTCACACAGGCCAAGCCCCCCACACCCTCCCCGAGCTGCGGCGCAAGAGTCCGACCTCTTCCGGCGTCTTCTCCTCCTCTTCGCGAGGCAGTAGCTGCGCACACTCCTTCCAAAAGAACTTCCGGAGTCAGGGCACCCGCGCCATCATAACACGTGCTACTCAGGAACGTCCGAGGCAGGTCACGACGCGCGCCGCCATTTTACCGCAGGGCAGCGGTCGTAGAGAGGTGGGTCTGGGTCTCAACAGCTGCGCATGCGCTAACCTGGTGTTACCTGTTCCGCTCCACATCGTGGTTGCAGAGGGCGCTACCATTCTGGTCTTGTGGGGATGCCAGCCCTACGATGGAAATCTGTGCTGTTCAGTATTAGGGAGAAGAAACGAATTGCACGGGACGTTCCACTATTGGGCAATCCGTTTTTTTTGGGGGGGTGCATTGTGGCCTCTCTATTGCCTATTATAGCTGAGGGTATTTAGCATGTATATCAGGTCTTAGCCGACCGGCAATCATAGCCACACCTCCCATCGTTATATAGGGCCAAAGAGGGAAACGTTTGCCTTAGGGGGTGTGGTTAGAGGCGGGGTTTCACGTAGAGGAAGATATCGGTCTACGCTGTGACAATTCATCTGTATCGCGGAGGTTCCGGCTACACGTCTTCGTCGGTGAAGCGTACCCGACGCAGAACGCTGGGGCTGGAGCGGATTTCTCCAACTACAGCGGCCATTGTCTATTTGTCGAGCATCATGATGCATATGAATACATTGAACCCCGAAACCTGTAACTTCAGATACAAATATCACTGATGCATACCTCCCAACATTTCAAAGTGTATAAGAGGGATACTTTTTTTTTAAAAAATCTTGCGGAACTCACCAATACAAGCAATTGCACTTTAAAATGTCACGCTTGCATCGCCACTTAAAACACGCTTCATTTTTGTCAGAACATTCATGCATATTACAAATAACCAACACATCACATTTAATTCCCATAAGGCTCAGCCAGACATACTACTTCTATGATGCTGACTGAGAGTCATGGGAAGTGCAGCAACAGTAAAGCTGCAAATGAGTAGTCCACAGCAGAAGAGATTTTTTTTTAAAATTAAAAATGGCTAATGTTAGCCTCCCTCCCAGGACCCTTACACACTGCCTTTACACACACCTACCCGTAAACACACATATACACATACACTGCCCTTACACACACACACATACATGGACGCTGCCCTTATACACACATATATACATAATTTTGGAATCAAAACATTTGCTACTGCAAACATTTTTAGATGAAAAAGTTCCATTTTATTCAGTGGAACAAAACAGTAATCACATTATTCTTCACTATATTCTTGTAAGAAACTTTTATTTCTTTATTAAGTCATGTAAACTATTTTTTTTCATATTTAATAAAAGCTATGATTGAAAAAATGTTTTTTGTTTTTATTTGCCAACCTGCCCCCCCAGTTATGCACATCTGCCCCCAGAAATGCATTATACCTCCTTATATGACACTCTGCCCCATGATATGCCTTTTAACCCCCCATTTGCCACTCTGCCTCCAGAAATGCCTTATACCCCCTATTTGCCACTCTGCCTCCAGAAATGCTTTATACCCCTATATGCCACTCTGGCATATAGTGAGTTAAAAGGCATATCATGGGACAGAGTGGCATATAGGGGTATAAGGCATTTCTGGAGGCAGAGTGGTATATAGGGGGTTAAAAGGCATTTCTAGAGGCAGAGTGGAATAAAGGGGTTTCAAAGGCATATCATGGGGCACTCTCCCTCCAGAAAAGCCTTATGCCCCCCATATAACGCTTCCCTTAGCCTTACTTACCACTGCTTCTGACTCCCTGGTGTCTGGTGGGGCAGCGGGCGGATGGCGGCGTTCATGGAATTAAAGGGGCTGGCATACACACACTGCGCTGCCCGATGGCCGTGTCTCAGCACTTCGTCCCACATCTTAAAAAGGGTGGGACAAAGAGCTGAGGGACGGCCATTAGGCGGCGCAGTGCGTGCGCTCCAGCCCCTTTAATTTCCAGGTATCCCGGTGGGCCAGTCTGGCCCGGGCCTCACCCTATCCCTGCACGGCGGGACAGAGACCCAAAATCGGGACTGTCCCGCCTAAATCCGGACAGTTGGGGATGATGCTGATGCAATTTAACAAGGGCCACGTTTATCAATTTCAGCACCAATCAGATGTCACGCAATATCACAGATCCCCAGGATCAGACATATGATTGGTCTGTATCTTTCTTTAGACAAATTATACCAGAACCGGGATAATCATTGGATTGAGGGTTGTCCAATAGAAATGATATAAAGAAGCGAGTTGGGTAATACTGTGCAATACAGGACCCTCTTCTCCTTTTGTCCCAGATTGTTATTGTGACTTTAAATTATCACACAGATTGTAACAGCACTACGCAATCTGCTGCGCTATATCAATAAATGTGATGTAATAACATGGCTTGTTAATTCATTTTAGAAAACCTGTGACTTCAAGATATCACACATGATTACCAGGGAGATAGCGGTTCCTCCCAGAAATCACACACAGGCTTTCTGGTGTCATTGTGTTTGGGTCGTCCCACACTGTGTATACAAGCCCCTGTGTACACAGTTTATTGTTGCACTGTGGATCATGTTTAACACCTGCCACAGGTGATTTCTGGGTGTGCACAACAAAACTTGTCAAACTTGCTGGTGGAGTTTTGAAATGCTACCTAATAGAGGTGAGTCTGGTGCGTGATATTGCCGAGTGGGGGCAGAAAACAGGGGAGCATCATCTTAGAAGCAAAGGTATATTCCGTCACCATCATATTGGCATACGTCTATTTTATTTATCCTGCTTCACTCTGTACAGTGGAAGGCTGTTGTCGTTTTTGACCCACCATAAGCATGCACAAGTGATGTCACAATTATACACACAGAGTATTAGGAATAATAAGTGTATTTTATAAAGGCACAATTTATGCTAGACCCAGTACGTGAGATGTGATATCACATGCAGGTTTGCAACAATATAGGATGAATGGCTGGCCCAAGTACTCTATGTTCATGCCTCATCGTGTTGATGATTCTGCTTGATTTCACTAGTTCTTTGAACTTGCTTTCAAATAAATCAAAATTTCATTTAAGGTGAACTGTAAAACAAAGCTTGTGACAATAAATCTTAACATCTAGGAGTCTTCAGTTAATTGTCCAAGATCAAGTGACACTGCAGACTCGGTATAATGCAGATTGTCTGCTTGGTCATAAGGTTGTTGTGCTTTCAACTTTCTGACTTCACTATTCATTATGAAGACACCGGCAGGTTCTCACTTCACTGTTCATTATGAAGACACTGGCAGGTTCTCACTTTACTATTCCTTATGAAGACACTGGCAGGTTCTCACTTCACTGTTCATTATGAAGACACTGGCAGGTTCTTACATCACTATTCATTATGAAGACACTGGCAGGTTCTCACTTCACTGTTCATAATGAAGACACTTGGCAGGTTCTTACATCACGTATTGTACATTATGAAGCACTGGCAGGTCTCATTTCACTATTCATTATGAGGACACTGGGCAAAGGTTCTCAACTTCACTATTCCTTATGAAGAACTGGCAGGTTCTCACTTCACTAGTTCATTATGAAGACCACTGGCAGGTATTCTTACATCACTATTCACTTAATGAGACACTGGCAGGTTTTCTCACTTCACTATTCCTTATGAAAGACACTGTGGCAGGTTCTCAACTTCACTTTTCATTATGAGAACACTGGCAGGTTCTCACTTCACTATGCCATCTATGAAGAGCACTGGAGTTTTACATCACTATTCATTATAAAGACACTGGCAGGTTCTCACTTCACTATTCTATGAAAGACACTGGCAGGTTTCTCTACTTCATATTCCTTTATGAAGAGACACTGGCAGGTTCTCACTTCACTATTCATTATGAAGACACCGGCAGGTTCTCACTTCACTATTCCTTAATGAAAGACACTGGCAGGTTCTCACTTCACTTATTTCCTATGAAGGAACCGGCACGGTTCTCACTTCACTATTCCTTATGAAGACACTGGCAGGTTCTCACTTTACTATTCCTTATGAAGACACTGGCAGGTTCTCACTTCACTATTCATTATGAAGACACTGCAAGTTTTTTTCCAGCAAAAAGGTGCTGTATAAGAAAACATCTTGCTAATTTAACTACACATTATATACATTATATAGGACCAGCCAAGCGCATCCAGCATCAGAAGCTTGCTGGGGTTGGCTCTACTGTCAGTTCTCCCTTTGAGTACAGAGATTGAACCACTGTACGGACCCATCATGCTAATGGCTAAACTTTTGAGCTTACATTCTAAAATAATAATAATAAAAACCCACGTACAGAGTTGGCAAAGATGGCAAATAATCTGGAAAATCTATTTACTCTAGTTTTTTCATATTGTGTGCTACTGGTTTTTAATTACCTGTAAGCAGGGGGTTATTTATGAAATGTACTGTAAGTTAGCTAGTTGTAATAAAATACTAATATAAACTTAAAACGTTTTCAATATCTGTGTTGTAATCTGTATCTTTAAATAAAACTGTACCGACTACACAGAAATCAAACACATATTTATAATGTAAGGCAAAAGTTTGTTTCTGCAACAGTCTTTGGTGATTCAACACTTGCTATCAAGATGTTTATTTAAAGGGGAAGTCCCTCCACACTGAGCCGATTCTTTGTCGGCCATGGCATTGAAGCTCTGGTCATCTGGTGAAGTCCTTTTCTCCATAGACTCTCATAAGTCAGATGGTTCCTCTGGGTGATTAAAGGGGGAGTCCCACAGAAAAAAAAACATTTCTCCATGAGTATAAAACAAATTGCTGTACTCCGAATGTAGCATTGACAAAAACTTGGGTCCATTGATGTACAGCCCTGGTGGCAACCATTGGCAGTCACATGATATTTTGGTTGACTTTCCCTGCTCAGGCACGGCACGGCACGGATTATTTATGGTACTGTTAAGCCATTTTACTGCTTGGCACAGGCAGCCTGACAAGGAGTCCGGGCTCAAACACGTGCAAATGGCTAGTATGCAGCCGTTTAAATCACAATTCTATAAAAAAATAAACATAAAAACAGCACAATAGTTCACCATAGTCCGTATGATAAGGAGTCAGGGTGTTTGCCTAGAGGAATGTGGATAATATTCAGCTGTCTGAAAACATATTAGTGCTACATGTGAACATTAGAATGGTTGGAAAACAGTATTTTATATAATAAAGTGATATGATACAACTAGTAAAATAAACTTTAGTGGCAGTTTCCCAGGGTATAAACTTGCGTGCAGTGCCCTCTTTACCTTAGTCTCTCAGTTCTAGTTATCATTCCCCTTGAATATTTAAATTGTTAGAAGTGCTGTGTAAATTGTTGGCACCATATGAATAAAATATAATAATAATAATAATAATAATGTGATAGCTGTTTAATCTCTAGTAATCCTATTTGTTCTAAGGTAAACACAAAATAAGATATCCCTTCTTAAAATTGGCCTATTTCGTGTGACTTATACTAAAATAGAGTTTCAGATCCTTTGGTGGTACTCAGGCAGATATGAGCTCATTATTCATTTAAATAGTTAAATAGTTAATGACATAGGTTTGGAAACAGTCCCTTTCTATGCAACCATTATGCACTATAAACAAAACACCTGATCATTACACCAACAGGGACTATTATGAGATTGCATTCTAAAAACAGAGGCATTAATATGTGGTTGGTCCCCCTTCACAGCCATTTCTGTGGGAATTCTTGCCCATTCATCCAGTAGAGCATTTGTGAGGTTGGATGAGAAGGCCTGGCTCGAAATCTATGTTCCAGTTCTTTCCAAGGGTGTTCTATGGGGTTGAGGTCAGGGCTCTGTGGGGCCGGTCAAGTTCTTCCACACCAAACTCATCCAACCGTGTCTTTATGGCCCTTGCTTTGTGTACTGTGGCACAGTCATGCTGGAATAGAAAAGGGTCTTCCCCAAACTGTTCCCACAAAGCTGGAAGCATGGGATTGTCCAAAATGTCTGTCTTCTTCAGCGAACGGATACATTTTGGACAACTACCCCATTATAAGGCTGAGTGACAGCCAAAGGTGGGTGACCTGGTACCGTTGATTTTATTTGAATAATATGTAGGATTATCACATAGTATTGTTTTATTTTTGGTACTGTGTGGCACAGTTGTGGCTGGTTCCACATAATTCTGCACTAGATAACACTTTATCAAATGCACCATCTTCTCGCTCTGGTAGAACTGTAAAAATTTCAGAGACATTTGGTGTTTTAATCGCTATTCACAACCATTACAATTTCTGCTAAGTTGGCAGGAGAGTTTGCAGATTCAACTCCTTCATTTACTTATTATTCATTATGAAGGGCCAACACTGGCAAGCTTCCCCTGCAAGAAGGGCTGAGCCAACCCTGCATAATGAATGGTTCATTGTGTAAGGAGACCACACCAGAAGCTTATTTGGGATAAGCATTCATAATGTATGGTGAAGTCAAAGAGCAGAATCTCTCAGAATATCAAATCTTCCTTTAGTGAATAAACCTCAGAGTTACTCCAGGAATACAGGGGCCACAGTTGCCGCACAGAAATTGCACCAACATAGTCCTTTTAGCTTAACGCACATTAGACAGTTGGCCCGCTGGATGCTTCCTTTTCCTTTGTGATATTTTTTTGTTTTGTTATCAAAAACAAACATTTTTTTTCTTCATTTTTATGTGTTGCTTTGTTGGACTTGGTTGTACACAGACACAGTAGCCAATGGCTCAATGAATTTTATTCTAGATAAATTTTTATTAAAATATGGCATGTTTGGTAAGGTCACTACACAAGAGTTCATGCATTTATCAGAAAACCCAGTACCACTAACCCTACAGAAACTGAAGCAATCACGTAACATATTAACTTAAACAGCATGAAGGCAGCTTCATCGTGAGCTATTACAGCAGCGTACAATTATCCTTCTACTCTCATTATCTAGATGCGTTGTAAATCGTTGGGTATAATGCACAGCTAAACACTGAGTTAATTTTGTTTAATGTTCTCCCCGATAGGCAACTCATCATGGGACATGTAGTTCTGGGGGCTGCAATGTGCCCTCTTTTGCTTGACGAAAGTGTACCAATATCCAACTTTTATTTATTTTACAAAGCTAACATAAAGTGTATCCTGATAATACTGCATGTGTAAAGGTAACGTCGAACAATCTATCTTAACCTACTAGTAAAACACGCTGTGTAGAGCATTGAGTTTCTTCCCATCTCAGATGTTGGATTCCACAGAACTCTTCCGGGTAATGTGTTCTAAATGTGCTCTTTCAGACGTGTCCAGGGAGATGTCATATTTTGCAAGGATTTTCAGGATGGGCCGGAGTTTTAGCCACCACTGATCTTTTGGTAGACGATGCCTAAGAGAAAGCAATCAAAAAAAATGTTAATTTGGTGATTCGTGACCCAGATGGTTTGTGGATAGGTTTGACACCAGAGCCCTCCAATTCTTTTTGATATTGATCCTGGGACTATCTGCTGGTGCCCAGTGATGTACCCAGGCCTAGGGCGGCAGGGGAGCGACTGATCTGCCCCGGTGTATCATAGCAATAGCTCATTTTCTGTCCCTCCCGCATTGTCTATGGCTGCACCCTACTCCACTTCGTATTTACCCTCTTGTTAGGTAAGATTTGCATCTGAAGAATGAAACCAAAGCGACGCGCGTTCGATAGCAGTGTGATTTTACGAAAGGAACATCTTCTCAGGACCAGGAGGCTCACGCTTGACCCGTTTCACGCTTCAGCGCTTGATCATGCTGCCATGGTTTCATTCTTTAGACGAGGGCGTGCGACATCGGAGTCTACGGAGGAGCGCCTTTCAATTTCTCCAGTTCACCGAGTAATCCCATGGTTTGTTTCTGTATATCCAATTTCAAATGCATTCGCTGGCTGAAATCGTGTCACAGATCAGGCAGCTTTCTACCGCTAGATTTTGTTAGCGGTCGGTAACTCTCGAGTTCACAGATGTGCCGGTTCTTCGGTACATGCTTGAATAAAAAAGTGTTCTATAGACCTGACCTTGTACTTCCTCAGCACTCATCACCTCCACTAAAATACTTTTGTCGTAACCATTTATCTGCTCCCACTTCTCTCATTAACTTCTTCCCTCTTAAATAATCTCTGGTATCCATACACTTTCTCCGAGAGGGTGGTAGATAAATGGAACAGCTTCCCGGCAGAGACTAAAACAGTGAGGGAATTTAAACATGCGTAGGATAGGCATAAAAGTTATTCTGAATCTAAGATAAGACCGAGGACCAATTAACGCTTTTACAGCAAGAAAAACAGACAGATGGGCCAAATGGTTCTGTGAATTTCTCTGTAGTGAAGCAAAGAGTGAAGTTCACCAGGGTTGGCCCTTTATAATCCAAGTTAAGACTGCGGCTCTTCTACAAACAAAGTAAATTGACCCCTTAATTGTGTAATGCCTCTATAAATGAAATAAAAAAAGTATATGCTGTGTGATCTAAGATGATTACTTGGGTAAAAGTGATATATATATTTTCATTTCTGAGGTTTAAAATATTCATTTGCATTGAAAGGAGGAGGACAGCATGGAAGAGAGTAAGACTGGAGCAGGAGTTACAAATAACCAGCTAGTGGTGTATTTGGACAGTTGATGGAGAAAAATCACGCGTATTGGGGTTACATATTGTCCATCGGATCCTATGTGACCCAAGAAAGCCATGACCCAATTAATTACTGCCACTAAATGCATTATCTCCGCCGGTGACTTTGATACCCAGTAACAGTCCTGCTTTTCATGGGTTTTTACTAGAAACAGTTATGATGATGGATTCTAAATTTATACGGCCACCTTTTCTACCTTTCTAGTGTGACTCTAGAAGTTTTTACTCCTTTTAATGATACAGAATGGCGTGAGTGTGTCTGAGCGTGTGTGTGTATATTATATATATATATATACGATGTCAAAAAATAGAGTATTGCAGAGTATGCGGTGATACCTTTTTTATTGGACTAACATAATATTAAAAAGACAAGCTTTCGAGAGTTATCCTCCCTTCATCAGGTCTGAAGCAATACTAATCAACATGATAGAGGTTACAACTTAAAACAAGTGATGGTATAAGAGAAGGGGTGTCGTAAATAATAGGTCTGGAGGTGAGAAATGCAGAGAGGTAGAGAGATAACCCAGGGACAGAACAAATAAATTTAGGGAAACCAATAACCACAGTAAAACATCAAAGATAACAGCAATTAGACATTGGATGACTAGATGAAGTTCATATGAAGTTCTGGTAGTGTGTAAGGAAACCAGAATCCACATTAAGTCCCTCTTTTATGGTGTTAAAATGTGTAATCATTTTCATCTCAAATGTTTTCCTTTCCTGAGAGTCTCTGAAATTTCCTTTGAGTACTTTAATTTTTAGGTTTTGGATGGAGTGATTGTTCTGTGTGAAATGATGTCCTACTGGGGTGCAATATTTTTCTTCCTCGTGGTTTTTGATGGAGCTTCGGTGCAGGTTCATTCTAAGGTGCAGCTTAAGCCCCGTTTCTCCAATGTAGCACCCTTTGTCACATGCAGAACATTGTATCATGTACACCACGTTTGCCGATGTACATGAGTAAGAATCTTTGATGCTGTATGTTTTGTTGTTGTGACTGGCTGTGTTACTGTCACATATATGTTGGCAAAGTTTGCAGCGGGATTTGTTGCATGGTACAGTGCCATTCTGTGTATGCTCCTGTTCTGGGGTCAGTTTGCTGCGCACTAATCTTTTCCTCAGGTTTGGTGGTTGTTTGAATGCCAGTATTGGGGGCTGTTTCAGACCTGATGAAGGGAGGATAACTCTCGAAAGCTTGTCTTTTTAATATTATGTTAGTCCAATAAAAAAGGTATCACCGCATACTCTGCAATACTCTATTTTTTGACATTGTGTCTACTGGACTAATATGGCTTCACCCTTTTACATATATATATAATATATATATATTATATATATATATATATATATAAAGTAAAGGCTGCATGTACCACTTCTAGTTCACATTTCATATTGGTACATTTGTGTTGTGTTACATGATACTGATACAATGCGTGTCAAAAAAATAAAACTTACTCAAAGTCAGTTTGATCTTTAAGATCTGTCAAGGGTTGAAACACAAGGCTCCGTTTCCTCATTCCCAGCAAGCAAGCAGAGTCTGCAGTGTTGGCAAATATACGACCTGCGGGACGGAATAACAAATCAGAAGACTACACAAGCTAACCCGGTCAGTTCAATGATAGGCAAATATGTTTCTGTGATAACGTGTACCATGTCTACTGCATTCCTTTATTTTTCCAGTAATCCAAAGTACAGCTTTGGCACCCATTTTTGTGCCAAAGTTTCTATCAAATGGCGTAGGTGTTCCTCCCTATAACGAAACAAAATATTTGCCTTGAGTTAGAATATATTAAGATGCAGTATGTATCAAGTCAACAGAGTTGAGAACCAAGTCTGATATTTTATAATTTTTTTATTTATATTTAACTCTATATATATGCTGGTGGGAGCAGCCATAAATTGGGTCCCATAAATACATCATTGGGAAGAAAACCTTTTTCTTCTTAACTTTACCTGCTGCATGTGACCCAGCACATTTTTCCTGCAATCAAAGATGCCTTTGCCTTCCTCTGAGTACAAATTAAATATGAACTCCGTAGAGTAGTTTTCGCTGCACTTCTCGTTCCTATCACAAAATAAAAATAAAGCATGTTTTTCAGGGCAGCCAAACACATCATACAATACAAAACACCAATTTAACATCAAAAGCATGAAGCGGCTTATGGAAAGGCCTTGCTACTCAACAAGCACGCTACATACCACACATCGTGCTTACCTTAAAATCAATCCTCTTTTCACAGTGGTTTTCATTTTATTGGTCAGATGCTCGACATTCATCTAAATCCAAACGACAACATATTAGGACAAAATCTTCACACATGAGGAATCACGACAAGTCGTTTGTTTCTCTAGATAATTCACACCTGTAGATCGTGGATTGAAAATTGTTCTTCATAGATATAAGCAGCATCGGCTCCGGCCGCTAGACCTGCCATTGTGGCCAAATAGCCACAATAACCTCCCATGGTCTCGATGATAAATACTCTTCTCTTTGTCCCAGCAGCAGACTGTTTGATTCGATCACAGGTCTGTGGAGGCAGATAAGATCATTTTGGTGAGACAAACGGCATACAACATTTAAATACATCATTCTAACTCAACAAAATGTAACAGGAGGAGAAATGTTAGGTCGGAGGCTTAGAACTAATGTAAGGAGGTGGTAGATAAGGGTGGTAGATAGGTGGAACCACAGCAGAAGTGGTAGCGGTTAACACAGTTAACAGATTGGTTTTAGATGAACCAATCTTCAATTTTCGAAACTGAGCCAATAGTTGTGTATGAAACATACCTGACATGGCAATGTGGCATATTCATGCCTACCATATATCTACAGATACCTCCTTATACCAGCCATTCAGCAGCAGCAGCAGGTGTCCGCGCAGGTTTGTGCTGATGGTGCGGTACGCTTTGCATTTAAAGAATTTTATGAAACACTACTAAAATATAGCCATGGCTGATATCTTAAGCAAAAAGTATAAAGATCTGTCGGGCGACACAGAACTCCTAAGCAGTTCATCCATATATTTTTTATACATACATACATATATATATATATCTTTTTCTCTTCTACTCAATAAAGTAGCGTTCAGTTCATCGGTCCACGTTTTGTTACAGGACAGGCATCTCACTCTAATATACTCACAGTAGTAATTGTGTTCAGAGCTGTGTCCGCACCAATAGTAAAATCCGATCCTGGAACGTTGTTCGAAACCGTGGCAGGTATAACAACAATAGGTATGCAGAGCTCCTCAAATTTAGAACGTCCTTCCATCATTTCCAAGCTACCAGTGAAAGCCTAGAAGAAATAAAAGAAGATCAATAAAGGCGCGGTATTTGGCAACTTATTGACAATTCACTTTTTTTGGAGGCAAAGCTCTTCTGGATTAGATACATATTATGCTGTATGGGGGTATAGTAGCTATAGGTGGCATATAAACCAATTCAATAAGCAGCAATATCAATGGAGTAGGAATTGAGTGACAGCAGCCACCAAAATGATGATCAGTGGTCTGCCGTAAAACCAAATTCCGCCTAGACTAAGGTGTGAGCCACGGAAGAAATATTGTGGTTAAAGGGTCCGTACTGTGTAAATAAAAGGGGGGTTTGTGTTTAATTCAACTCCACAAATCAAATCGAGATAAATGTTGGTTTTAAAAGAAATCTCCTAATGGCTACATAACTAAAAAATCATAACATTTCCTAAAATCTTTTAAGGCGTCTGCCGCACGGGTCTGCTGATTTATACGTAGCTTTGAGCTATAGGTGAAAGCGCAGGAGGCTGAGAGGTTTACATATAGCTGGCGTATACAAACAAGGCATGAAGATTTGCATGCCTCAGCCTGAAATCCTTAACGTGCTCTGCAAACTTTGAATATTCTGGATTCAGAGCAGAATAAAACAAGCATGATATGGGCTTTCAAAGCTAATGTTTCTACATTTTGAGACACCCCCAACCACACGTGCTTCCTGTACTTTGTATGATACGCACCGGTGTATAATACGCACTGGTGTATAATACGCACCGGTGTATAATACGCAGGTATAACTTAATGAGGTACTTGTGTATAATACACGCTGGCTGATGATCGGTGACACTGACCATGATCAGTGTCCTAAAGAGCCGCTTAATCATTAGGCCACTGACACTGATTAGTGAAACTGATCAATGACCAGTGATCTGAAATGCCACCGGTGAGTGATCAGATAGTAATCAGGCGTGTAATACAAATGTGATAAGAATTTAAATATATATGTTCTCTCTTTGTGTCACTGATGGGAGAAGTCATCTACTGCAGAGAGTAACTGATAGCAACTGACCCAAAAGCACTTTTATCTTCCAGGTTAGTGCCGTTGAAGATTTTTATTATTATTTTGAACTCTTTCCATATTGGTGCTTTACAGGAGGGAATGAAATGTTGGGCTTATTCATTTGTCGTGCTGAATGTTGGATTAAACTAACACCTTTTTTCAAATGTTCCTCATTATTAACTATTGTTTTTCAGGGTGATGGATATACATGGGTATTAGTCTTTCCGTGAGTTTTGTGCAGGATTCCCATGTACACACATTTTATATATATATATATATATATATATATATATATATGTTTTTTTGTTAATTGTCTATGAGATGGAAAGGGTAATAGGTATAGTTAGGGATAGAAGGGAAGTGGAAGCAAAAAGGTAGATAATAGGTAGGTAAGGATAAACAAGTGAAGCAGAAAAAGCAAATCAAAGAATGAAAGGGTGGCAGTTGTGTGCAGGGAATGGACAAAATGTGAGGTTTTAAAGACTACTATAATATGTTTCATTGTATATTAGTAGAGGAATCCTTGCACACAATCTTCATCAGTCATGTAGGTGGGTGCACCATCCAGCCAAACATAGAACAGAAGACAGATTATTACCATTAAATGGCGGCTGATAATAGAAACCAAAACTTACCTCAAACCCTCCAATAATGATCAGCCCGTGTATGTTAAAAGCAGTAATATTTGCACTGATCGCTTCAAAGTGTTTCTTTGGCAGAACTCTGTTGTAATAATCACAAAGCTGTTAGCGCGTACAAACAATACAAAACAATACAAAATATTTTTAACCCCCATTATCCTCCTGTTGGTTTTTGGTATAATAAACGATGTATGTCTCATACACAGAGGATTAAGGCGCTCACAAAACGTGCAAATCACCAGCCGTCCTCCAAAGCAGAGAAATATGTCTGCATGGTAAACGTGTTTCTCTATTGTGTGCAAAAGGTGTACTGTGATCAGAGCCCCAGCGTATGAGTTTACTGCGCATGCACATCCTTTCTTTAATACAGAAGGTGATCTGTGCATACATGCGCAAGGCAGGGGCCTCTTCTGGAATTTTGTATTCAATATATTTCTTTTATTATATTAGATTGTGAATTTGGAACTGTCTTGTACTAAATGTTGATAAGCTTGATTTATCAATATGTTATCTTAATTGGGAAAGTCAAATAGATTTTGTAGAATCCTTTGAAACCCCATTAAGAGAGTTCCTGCATATGTACGGCATCGTGGACCAAACATAGAATTAAAGGGCTGCAATCCTCCCCAGGTTATATACTTCAGTCCCACTCATACATACACATATACTTCAGTCCCACTCATACATACACATATACTTCAGTCCCACTCATACATACAATATACTTCAGTCACACTCATTCATACACATATATTTCAGTCCCACTCATACATGCACATATACTTAAGTCACACTCATTCATACACATATATTTCAGTCACACTCATACATACAACATATTCTTCAGTCCAACTCATACATGCACATATACTTCAGTCACACTCATTCATACACATATACTTCAGTCACACACATACATACACAAATTACATATTGTCACCTTTTTGTTCCAAGTCGGGAGCCACCTTGTCCAGTCCACCCACCAACACCACTCCAGCCAATTTCTTCAATCTAGTATGAAGGGAATAAACAATACCATCACAAACACAAGAATCTTGCTAATAGAAACGTGCATCTGGATAAAGATAATAATTCGCATATATATTCCCATGTTCTCCAACAAACACTAATGCTTTTACTTCTGTCTTTGAGACACCTGATGCTGATAAAAATGACATCCATAACACCTTTATACATTGCTGGGACATATAAAACAAAGGCATTAAACATAATACACCAGGACTATGATTTTTTTAATTTTATTTTTGGATTTGACTGTTCATTTCAATTACTTTGAAAACACCAAATGACCAGGTATGACATTTAATACAATCTGAATAACCACATTTGACGTACCTGTCAGAAACCTGCCAAGGCCGCATTGATGATCAAAAAAGACACATCAAGTTTTATTAGGTTCAGAAGTAAGTTAGAAAAATGAACATCCACTTTCCCAAGAGCCCTCATATTAGCAGTAGTTGGTAGGCGATTTACAGCAAGAGCTTGGTTGGCGCTATATAATGCATAATTAAATCAGTGACATGTAGTGACATCATCTCATGGATTGAGCAATGCATTAGAGAACGCCAATGAGTCAGGACCCGACATTCTTAGCGCACAATTAATTGGTAAGTTGCAAATACAATTTTCTTGATATTCCAGCACAACGTATAACAAGTAAAAAGAGGTTGCCTTGTATTGTCATAAAATATTTGTTGCATGCGTATTTCGCTTTGGCTTCCTTTACAGATAAGTTCTGGTATTACATACGTTGTGGTTATGTGAAATTAGGTATAAGGATACAGATTCAATGACACATGTCACACAAATCGAATGTTCCTACTGACAGGAAAGAACTGACCTGGCCATTAGCAAGACCCTCAAACCCATCGTGGACAGCAAACATTCTGTGACCTTGAATGATGCCGATTCTGACCGCAGATCTCACTGCCGCGTTCATGCCGGCAGCCGGTGCTCCGACATTCAGCACAGCAAGATTATAACCGCTCTGGAAGAAAGAACAAAAATCCTCAACCACAGGGATGAACAATATGCATTATTTTTACTTGGAAAAGTACTATGGGTGTGCGCATGTGTGTATATATATAATTATATATAGATATAATTTTATTATAAGTTAACTAAAGGTTTAGTTAGAATGCAATCAAGATGCATATTTGCATAACGGAAATTATGGTTTCCATTTTCTCTATAGTGAAAAACATTGAATAATCCAAATTATACGGTTTGATTGGACTTGTGGTTTTTCATTTCCATAACATCTGAATTCATTACAAATAACTCTTTCATCGCTATCTCAGCATGTGAATGACCAGCAGCATGTAGTAAAGAGAACAACGTAGTAGAAGGGGTTTTATTCTATGTTATGTCAGTGTTGTTTAACTCCAAGCCATGAGGGTCACAATCAGGCATCTGTGCATCCTTGACTGAAAACAAGTGATTTAATGACTTTTTAATTTAGATGCCTGTGCTCGAGCTGGAATATCCAAACACTGTCGCCTGTTTGATGCCCTTGAGGCTCAGAATTACCCAGCACTGGGCTGTGAAATAGAATAGAATACTGTAAAGCTATGTACCTTAGTAGAAGGTGGTCTTATGTGAGCCAATGTCCTGTAAACATCCCAGGTATTTTCAAAACTCCTGCAAAATAGTATAAATGAAACTTCAGCCTGTAATGGGCGTTGACAATGCTTATTAATATACAGAAGGAACACTCTTGGTTTCAGGGGCAGATCTGGCCATCACACCGCCTCCACCATGTTTGACTGTTGGTACTCTCTACACCAGATGTCTTGGGGGTCATCAAGATGTTTTTAGCAAAACGTGAGATGAGCCGTTGTGTTCTTTTTTTTTGGTCAGCAGTGATTTTCGCCTTGCAGCTTTCCCACAATCTCTTTCTTATTGTAGAATCATCTACTGACCTTAACTAGGGTAAGTGAGGCCTGCAGTTCTTTTACATGTTAGCCTGGATACTTCCGTGACCACCTCGATGAGTCGTCAACCCGTTTTCTCCATTTTTACATAATGGTTCTCCTTGTGGTTCACTGGAGTCCCAGAGCCTTAGAAATGGCTTTGTAACCCTTTCCAGACCGATAGATGTCAATAACTTTGTTTCTCACCTGTTATTGACTTAGATCGCAGCATCGCGTGCTACATTCCGAGACCTTTTAGCGTATTGCTCTATGCAAGACAGGTTCTATTTAACCAATGCTTATATTCAACAGGGCTGTCATGCCTGGGTATGTCTAGTGATAATTAACCCAATTATCAATTACATTTGGTTAATTTTTTCATTAAGTAACTAAGTGGGCAACTGCCTTTTCACAACCAAGTAGGGTTAGATAGTTTTTTTTTCTACACATGAAATCATCATTTACTTGGGATATTTTTGTCTAATATTATTTTTTTTAATGATCTGGCACAAATATCCCTTTCTGCTTAAAGGAATGGTCCTGTCAGTTTCCACTACCCTACCCTTACGTTAGAGTGGAGGGCAAGCCTCCAAGGGCCAATTCTGAACCCCATCACTGGTCAAAAGTACAGTACAGATAGAAACCTTATTAGTAGCTCCTATTAGCACATGGCATAGGAACACTTATTACCCAGAGGAAAAATATATATCTTGTAGATAAGTAGGAAAGAATAGGTTTTTACCTTCCCCTCAACTTTAGAGCCTCATTAAATCGCTTCTCGTTCATCGCTTGAGTCACATCCTTGGTCTGTCAAGATACAAACATTAAACATAGACCAAGCTAAAAACATTGATTGTGCACAAAATAAACCAAGACATAGAATGCATTAAACCAATACCAATAAAACATTATTCAAATATCCATTTGTATAAACTGAAATTGTTTTGCATTCAAGCAAAAGACGATAAAAAGATTCTGGTTGTTAAAAACAAACATCCGAATAAAAAACTTAAAATTGACATTAACATGTCATTACCCCTTTGATCTCTTATCACAATGTCATTTCTCTAATTGCCTTCTTATTTTACTGACATAATAATAAAAGCTATATTTTAAACTAGGTTTTAGTAATATTAATTCACATGTAAAACTATTTTTTCAGATTTAATAAAAACAATGATTCAGAAAAATGCATTTCTTGTTTTTATTTCCTTTTATTGCCAACTTGCCCCCCAGTTATGCACATCTGCCCCCCAGATATGCCTTATACTTCCTATATGCCTTATACTTCCTATATGCACTCCACCCCCCAGATATGCCTTATACCCCTGTATATGCCACTCCGCCTCAGATATGCCTTATAATTCCCTATATGCCACTCTGCCCGCCCCTGATTTGCCTTATACCGATATGCCTTATACCCCTATATGCTACTCTGCCCCCTGATATTTCTTATGCCCCCCATATATGCCACTCTGCCTCCCATACTCCTTGGTGTCTAGTGGAGGCAGCCGGTGAACCTCCACTGCTGGCCGGCACTTTTGCTAGAGCTTCTGTGGCTGAGCACCAGAAGGTTGTGTCATGCCGGCGCTCCGTCATAGAAGCCACAGCGGGAGTGGAGGGCCGTAGCGGAGGTTGTCTGCACACATCGCACAGACGTTCACCGGCTGCCAGAGAGGAGGATCCAGGTCCCCAGCTGCGCTGCGAGGGATCTGGATTTTAGTGTTATAATCTGACCTCATTTTATAGTCGATAAAATCAAATCAACTAATTGATAATGAAAATCGTTATCGATTAGTTGTTGCAGCCCTATGTACATGTATTCAGTTTTCCATATCCAGATGAAAAACATAAGATACAATTATTTTATGTATTTTATGATATACTGCTTTTTATCCCTTGCTGACTAGCTGCTTCACAGATCCCTTAAGGATAAACACTCTAAATAGAGGTAATCTTGCTACGATCACTTCCAACAAACAAAAGGTGTCTCATGTCAATAGCTTATACATGGAAGCAAGCACCCATCTCTTTTGGATGCCTACATCCATCTTTTATTCAGATTAAATGTATTTTCTCCGAAAGGGTACACGTGGATATAGGTGGTGCCCATTCACTTCTTAGAGTACATGTATTCAATGAGTATGACAAAACTGGAATAGACAAGTGAAGACAAAGGGATACATTGAGTAAAGAGGACCCTGCCTACAAGTTAAATGCTCTTCCAACTCTGGCTGCGTGTCACAGAATGTAGGCATTACTTCCGCAGCAACGGGTGAAATAAAACTTACCACTTGAACGCACTCCATTAAGGGTAGACGGATTGCTTGGTTTCCAGTCAAACTGACCACACAAGCTGGTGTATCAGGTGTCCCCTCCAACAAGGCCATAACAGCTTCAACACCCATTCTGCTCCCCTATCAAAGAGAGCATCACGGTCAGCCATTCACTTCACATATTCGCCTCTACTATGGTTCCACCGTCCAGTTAGTGATATACATGGCAATTAAATCTAAGGAATGCGTAAGTAAGAGTGATTAAGAATAGGTATACCCTGCAATTATTGTTAATTGATATGCAACATAGAACCAAAATAAGTCAGTAAGAAACAATAACTATTGAGAATTACATTCTTTTTATTATTGATCATGACTATCTCAGTGCATTTCCTATGGATTAATAATAATAAAAGAGAATTCTTACCAAAATTCTGTCAAAAGCCGACGGTGTTCCACCCCTCTGAACATGGCCAAGGACAGTGACTCTTGTATCATATGCAAGACGTTTCACAACTAGCTGCATGTATACGAGAGAGCAGAAAGTCATTTGTTTAAAGGGACGGTACACAGGAAAATGCACGTAATCTATGTATTTAAAAGCAATAAAGAATAGATCACGGTACTCGTTTTGAGTAAAAGTGTCTGTTTGGCTTACATGAGCTTTTGCGACATTATTTATGGGTCCTGGGGGGAGGGTAATTCAAGAACTGTTAATTAAGAAATGAATCTTTGGTTGAATTAGCTCTGACCATCTTTATGGGTATCTAGTTGGAGAAAATGATTTCACAGCACAGCAGTAAGATGTAGCAATATGTTATGGAACAAAGGCTATGGAGATAGAAACTCATTAGTGTGGTCTGGATGGTTTGAGGCTCTTGTGGAGCTGACTGATGATTTTCCCAATAAAAATGCTTCATTCAGAGTCTTTCCTGATCCTCAAGGCAATGTGGGGTATAAAATTATAATGAGATGTAACTGGACCTATGACTTTTTTATTGGGCAAGGTGGAGCTCTTGAGGGACACAATAATACACGTATAATTATGTGAAACATTTGTGAAAGGATCCTCGGGTAAACCTTATAAATATTGCTTTGGGTGATCTTTAGACAACACTTACATTTTTAACATATTCAGATGTGATAGGTTTGCCACTTATATCAATTGCTCCTTCAGCAACGATAATAATGTTTAATCTGGATCCACGGTCTCTTGTCTGGAAAAAAAAGTTGCGTCTTTAGCATTTCTGCAGACAGGAGGAGCTGTTAGACATGTCAAAGAACTTGAGAAGTATTACATTCATGGACATGGACCTTTAAATGCAAACCAAGTGCTTTGTTCCTGTTGATGGAAAAGTCTGTTAAATATATATTTTATTAATTTCATTTTCAACAAAAAACTATAGCATTTTGTGTTTTTAATACACACACTTTTCCTCAAGTTTTTATTTTTTAAAGGAATGTACACCAATTCAGTGCATCGGGGCTGGTACTGGATAATGAGGTGGCCCTGGCGCTTGAAGGCCAGCGGCCACCTAGTGACGTCAGTGCGACTGAGGGCTGGGTACAACAGGCCGCAGTAGGCAGGCATCTCCAGCTGGTGGCCGCAGACTGCAGCACCCTATTTGCCGCTGGAGCAGTGGATCGGGTGTGTATGGAGCAATGGTTGGCAGCTGCCCGCCGCTTGTGGGACAGTCACGAGACTCCCCCCCCCCATAGTTTTCTCCCCTAATTTTACTTTTTTACGTATTTTCAGAAATCTGAAATCTTACTTAAAGGGATTAAGGTTGTGAAAGGAAGCTAGGAAAGAAAGAGAAAAGTGGAACAGAATTTACAGGGAAAACCTATCATGAAATAAGTTTTATTGGATAGGGTTCCATGGGTTCAGAGAGAAGAATGTATAATTAAATTTAGGCAAATATCATACATATCAGATACACAAAATTTAATGGAAGATCAGAACTATTCGGCCCATCTAGTCTGCCTGTTTTTTCCTGCTTAAAAACCTCACTCAAGCCTCATTTGGTCCATGGTCTCCTCTTAATTCAGCATAGCAATATGCCTATCCCATGCATGTTAAATTCCTTACTACCTCTGCTGGGAGACTGTTCCACTTATTAACAACCGTCTATGTAAAACTTCTCCTCTTTGAACTAATCTCCCCTGTTGTACTGTGTTGAATCTGTATTTATGTCACATACCCTCTTCTCCACTTCCATTGTACTATTCACCATTGACAATGAGTTGTACAAAAAGAAACGAAAAAAGTTTCTGGACTCTGATAAAAGCAAATAAAAAGAGCATAAGGAGTGGATGGTGGGATTTCAGTTGCTTTCATCAGGGGGAAAAAAAGCATTGGAGAATTATAAGCAAATGAGGTGCTAAGATATTTGACCACTGAATGCAAAGATAAAAAGGGCATGAGAAACATCATCCTTATGACAAATGTATACATTCTTCACAGACTTTTAATAGGAGAAGAAATGTTAGTTTTGGTAGCAGCCATTTAGTTTTTCTTGACAAAAATGTTTAACCTTTCAGCTAGCTTTATGTCATAATATCTATATGTTGGGTATTTGTACCTCCTGTAATCTTCTGCAAAGATGATCTTCCCAGTCCTCCTCTGGTGGAGACTCTGGAATAAAAACCCAGTCTGCACCACATGCAAGGGCTGTCACCAATGCCAAGTACCTAGAGTCCGGCACGAGAGAATTAAAATGGTTAGTGAAATGTGGAATACATTGGTGAATTACAAATACAGATGTTTACATAATATGCTTTAATTAACCCTAATCAGCCAAGCCTCCTTGCACTCTATGGGAGTATGGAAGAGGGAGAAGAAAGACCAGTGCCTAGTGTCATGGTCTATTCAAAATGGGATACTCCGTAAACTTGTCCACTGGAAGCAGAGTGAATTTTATCCCCTTCCTAACCACTCAAATGACCTTAATGATCAAATCTAAAAGTCTGAGACACAGAAGTGGGTTTTAACACAGTGCGTTATAATACCCACAGTTTGACCAAAAGACAGGGCTAGATCAATGGCGGAGCACACAAAGCAATTGCTCCAGGGCCCCACCATTCTGAGGCCCCCTGCACCAATTGTTCAAGGTGTTCTGATGGGTCCCATGAAGGGGCAATCCTATCGGGTCACGCTGCAACCATCCTTCCTCACGGCAACGCGCACCTAAAAATGGCATCACTTCCCGGCTCGCAGTGACATTGAGGGAGGACGTTGCTGCACACATTGTGGGGCCCGATCACATCACCGGTCAGTGACGGAGCTGCACGCCGCAAGGACATACAGGAGGGAAGGGGAGGATGTGGCTGGTGTGTAGTTGTATGTATGTGTGTGTATATGTATGCGTGGGGGTAGAACAGAAGTTAGAAAGAGAATGAAAAATGTAAAAGGCAGGCAAAGTGAGGTGGAAAATAGACAGAGGGCAAAAGAAATTGACAAAGAGGTCAGGGAGAAAAGAAAGAAAAAAATACTGCAAGAGAGAAAGCAGAGAAAAATTAGGAGAAAAAAAGCAAAAAAAGGGGCCCTTCTGTAAAATTTGCTCCAGTGCCCCGTTACAGTACTGTACATGTGTATAAAACTTTCAATTAGAGGCTTAAGTAGCTTTAAAATGTCCTTTACTACTATAGGAGCTGGAAAGGTAAGAGGAAGATCTGAAACTGTGCATTATGGATATTAAGAGACTGATAAGACATTTATAGGAATGGTTATACCGATATGGAATGGAATATTAAATCCAATTTTGATACCGCGGCCATTAATATTCCTATTTGTTACATCTCCCATGACCCATTGTTTCTTCTATTTCTCTAAAATTATCACCTACAACTAAAAACCATAGGTGGAAATAGAATGTGTCCTACATAAACACGCAGGCGTAGATTTGCAGAGGATGAAGTAAATCTAGCAAGCTACAAATGCAAGTAACATTGGCAGCCGAATAATACTTTGTAGCTTACTAGCTTTACTTCATCACTTTACTGCATTCTTCCCAATCGGCCTGCTTCATCAATGAACGGACAAGTTCCTCCGATTCGAGACATTTATTTAAAAGTTGCATTTAAAGAACTGAAGTATAAAAGGATCACTAAAATCTTTTTTAAAACATTAATGATTGCACTTACCCACAGTGACGGCCCATCACTTCAAGAACAAAGGTCCTTTGGTGACTGAAAAGAGATATTTTATTTATATAACGTTACATATCATAAAAGATACAACTAAACCCAAGCAACATAATCCCAGAGTCCTTAGCACCAAACAAAATCATATGCATGTCATGAAATATTGAGTTTAGCCAAGGCTTCTACATCATAAGGTCTCTGATGTTAAAGTGACACACCAGCTATCATATGCACTAGAATGTATAGGATAGCTGTGATTCCTTTTAAATTGTCATTTTTTCTACCCTTTGCAAGTCCATGGAGGGCTTTGACATAATCCCCCCCATGCATTCAATCTATACGCAGCAAGTGCTCTTATAGCCAATGGTTGATGGGATTTTCCCATTCACTGCTGTCCAATCTTTGGATCAACCACTGTTCAACTTAGTCCATATATGCAGAACTTGGATTAATGGCTCTTGAAATAGACTCTGCACTGAGTGCCATAACTAACTAATATATTTCTATATGTATTAAAATGAACTACTGTCTCTAAATATTAAAATATACTACATTTTAATATCCTTGTTCATTTCTCAACTTTGTTGAAGTCTGTTGTCTAATGACTCGGATGCCAAAAGGAAGGACGATGGCCTGGGGCGGCATAGCACATTTATTTGTGTCCCAGAATAAATAGGAAAACCCTCTTATAGACAAAATAAGATTACATTTATAACCATACCTTTGAGCAGTAGTTGTAATTGCATCTACTATCTCCATGATTCTGTGGAGAGCCGAATCTGTACCAATAGTCATATCTGTTCCACAGAAGTCATTATCAATGGATCCCACCAAGCCAACAATATTTAGGAAACTAGACTTCTTTGCTTCATCGGCAGTTATCTTTCCTACAGAAATACACCATCAGTTTCATTAAATAAGCCATTAAACAGGCCATTTAAACATTTGTGGCCAGCCTTCTTATTTGCAGTTGCAAAATCAAGTGGTTATTTGGGTGTTGTCTAGGTGATTATAGACTCCTAGAGCTGGTATTCAAAATGTCCTCATTTGAGTACAAGTAGGACACTCAACGTCTTTTGGGTCTATTCCAAGTCTAGATTGTGCCAACGTTGATGTTAACGCTTGGTAGACTTGTGAATGCCAACAGAAGAACCTCTAAATCTTCTCAGCAACTCCCATTTTCCATGAGTTGTCCTGCATTCAGTCTTCAAAGATTTAAAAATTGACCGAACTAAGGAGCACAGGACTATTGTAAGTGAGAAGACCTCATGGTGACAGATAACCATGCGACAAGTTACGTTATCTATTTCAAGCAGATCCTAACTGTTGTTAGAGACAGGGAATGTGAGAAAAGAACATTGAGAAGAGAAACAAAAAACACTGTAGCAAGACAGCTTAAAATTACTTTTCCACCTATACTAAACAAAATGAAGAACCCTTTTTTTCTGTTACCCTTTTTTCAAGTTTCCATGGTAACAAGCATCAGTGGCTATTTGTGCCGCATGACAATTAAGTGTTCCCAGCAAAAAATGGATGTGGAAACATTTTTTGTTTGATGAAAGAATTATTTCTGGACAAGGATTGGGCATTAAACAGAACTAGAAATGGGGAATCTAATGGCGCATTTAGGTATAGAATAGAGTAGGAGAGTATGTGGAGTTACACTTAATACTAAAGAGTAAATGAGTAAGGAAGCAATATATCAAGATGCTTACCTGCTTTCACTAAGTCAGTAAGCAGGCCGCTCCATTCTGCACGGAACGTATCGGCTCCGGTCAAGCTGCCGTCTCCACCAATAACGCATAAGTTGGTAATGCCTTTCTTTACCAGATTGCACGCTGCTTTAAGTCTACCCTCTCTTCCTCGGAAATCTTGACATCGAGCACTTCCTATTACTGTGCCGCCCTATAGAAAGAAAAGCGCATTCAACATATATTAGGAGCTTCAAAACTCGGCTGCATTTCTCTTCCCAAAATAAAAAAAATATATAAAATCTGACCAACCCAGGTACCAGATTTATTATCACTTCAAGTAGAATCGACAAACTGGTAAAATCATATATATAATCAAATACCAAGGACATTGTAAAATGACAAGGTTAACCTTTTTGCTTCTATATCCACCTTATGCATAGATGCTTTTAGGGCAAACGTCCGTTGTATTAGACACCGGTTAAATAAAGCCTGGGACAGAGGTGCAATAGCCAGATCACCACTCATGGACAGCTGTTTCATCCTCAATGGGACTCGTCAGCATGAGGTTGGGATACTGGTTTTAAGGATTGGAGCTGCATCCAGGGTTAATACAAATCAAATTATGTACGGTGGGGAAAAAGTGTGATGGGAAAATAGCAGGCATTATTAAACACTCATATATAAATATATACTGTATATCACACCTTTTTGTATTATGGCAAATTAGGGAAATACGGTATACGTCAATGACAAGGGATATCTTTACCTGGGTTAATAGCCATGAAGTGCAATAACCGTCTGTCTACACCTGTGACCTTACCAGTAAAACACAGTAAAGGGGATCCTTTAGCACATTTCTTCTTGAATGGATATTAAGGCGAGTGAAGATGTCAATGAAATGTATATATAGATGGCATGCAAGGTGATGCAGTCTGTAGTAACACCCAGATCTGCACAATGTCAACATGTCTTTCTTACTTTATATACGTAGAATAATTTTAGAGGGGTTGCTATACCTACTACTGCAACAATTGTATAATTTAACCTAAAAATAGTGTATTTATTATAGCAAAAGTTTAAAGCGTTCCAATTTTCTCAGGTCATCATTAATTCCAACTTGTGGTCATGTGACACACGGTTTTTGCTTACTGCTTCATTTAATGTTTTGGGGGAACATTTTGGATTTTACGGATCAAACGGATTAAATAAAGACATCGTTATATTTACTTTACTTACTGGAATAACTAAAAAAGCAGGCACAACAAAATTTCCTCTAATCAATACAATTTGCTTTCCATTTTAAACAATGTGATTAGGACTTGTTGCCATGGCAACAGAAACCAGACACTAATGGCTAAAGCAATGTGACCTTCATACGTTTCTAAAACGGTTCATCCCTGACGTGAAGAAACTAAGTCGGACGGTCTCTTGACATGTGCCAACAATGTTTATATTCCACAGACGTAAAGATATGACCCTCGCTCCTATAGGATTTTAGCTTTCCATTAAAAAAAATGGCACTTAGTAGTATATCTTATGCATAACTTAAATGATTTAGAAAAGTTGCTTGAGGTCAAGTCTGTCTAGGAGACTGAACATTAAATAGAGTCTTATGATTACCTATTTCTAACAGCAACACACACACACAAATGCAAAGGTCATGGGTATCATTTCTATTTATGTGTGGCATTTGAAATTTGACTCTTGGTAGAACTTTGACCTCGTTTGGAACCAAAGAGATGGGTTATTTTTGCCTTTGACATTGAGAATACCTCCCCGGGTATAGAATATCCCCAGACTAAAGTATCCTTTCCCTTCAAATGATAACCTCAAAAGATAATGTCAAGATGTCATGAAGAGTCTAAGGAATAGGCCACACAAACCTTCAAACTACCAAAAAAAAAAAGTTATTTAAAGATTTCTGAGTAAGCTTCGCACAATCCCTGGTGGTATAATTGAAACGGAGACATACGGCAAAATAGTCATTATCTTTCATAATATTTTCTTAATAAATTACGACCAATGGATCACATTTAATTACTCATCATGGCCAGGTAATACAAATAAAGTACAAATATTAAAAACAAAATCGTATTCCAGCTGATGGTAATTTTAAGATTGTCCCTTTTTTTTTTTTTTTTTTTTTTTTTTTAAAGATGACACTTGCCATATAATAATAGAATAGAGCATGGAGAAGTCTATACTTTGATTCTCAGAATCACCCCGATTTATTCCAACCCTTGGAACCCTTTTATTTTATAGGATCCCTGTCGATACAAAAAAGAACCAAAAAAAACCTGACAAGCACAAGCTTTAGATTCCGGAACAATACTTCGTCAGGCTACTATTATGCTTCAAATATACTGAAAATACAAAAAATCATGAGGGTTGCAACGATTAAACCAAAAAGTTTTTGTCAAGTTTAGTATTTTCCATTGATGTTTTGAATGGAAAAGCTATAGAATAGTTTGATGAGCTGGTGTTCGCTCGATGTGACTACCTATCTCAGCTATTCTCAGCCTTCATATGGATGCAGGAGAGCTTAACTAGCTGAGCTGGGAGCCTGGCTTGGTCTACCTATCATTAGCACCCCCCTAAGGGCAATCATTTCAGAATAGGATCTTAGTTAAAAAGTACTGGTTTGACAAGTAGATAACGGAAAAATGGAAAAATATGTCATATGGTTCTACATTCAACCTAATAGTAGTTGGGTGGGCTATTTCTAGCAAGACTAAAATCTGCAATCTGTGATGTGATAAAAACTGTAGGTTATTGGGAACCAGGCTTACAAACCTTTTCCCTAATGCTACGTTGTACAGTTCTGTAAACTAGAGAGACCCCTATAATGGTGGTTACACTTTAAAATGAGAATATATGGGTATCAAAACCCCACCTGTGTGTGTGTGTGTGTTAGTTGGAGGATACATTTTAAATCCCTGTTCTCTGAGTCTGGATGATTATTTCCCTCTTGATGCTTATTCCCCAAAGTGAGAGTTTGCAAGAGAGAAGCAACTCCTTCACTATGCATTATGAAGAGCCAACCTTGTCAAGGTTCTCTTACAAGAAAGGGTGAGCTAGCCCCGTATAATGTACAGTTCAGTGGGGGAGGAGACTTTCAAGACCCTCTCTAAGTCTTACAAATACACACTCATGCACATTTATGCTCACACACTCCCTTTTACGCACCATGCTAAACAACACTCTTCCTCTAACATACATACATACATACATACATACATACATACATACTCTCTTACCCCCTTACCTGGCTCGCAGCTTACTTTCTGGCTGCTCGCACTCTGTGTAAGTAGCCGTGCTTTTACCGCAGGGTCACATAGCATTGTGTTACGCGTGACCCTGCTGTGTTACTGCCTCCACGAGCAGCCCAGTCCAGGACCCCTTATAAAGGTTTTTGGACTGAACCGGGGGTGGAGGGGGTTGCCCCTGATAATGCACAATGAAGGCAGATATTAGAAGTTGTTGATTTGTGTTGGCTACAGTGCCCATTTAAGAAACCCGCCAACCTTACCAACTGCAGCATCATCGAAACGCTTTCCCACGTAGCTTCTCGTATGTTATCACCTCCATCGACTAGGCCTTGGTAGCCCTATAGAAGAAAAAGGAAACTAACTGTGTAACTAATGCAAACTTTAGAACAATATTTAAAATGGGAATGATTACACAGATTTGTGATACAGACCTCATGTACAAAGTAAACCTTGGCTCCTGTATAAATTCCAACTCTCACAACTGCGCGGACAGCTGCATTCATTCCTGCCAAGGAAATGCCAGGTTTACAGAATCAGGAACAGGCACTGACTGAAGCCAAATTAAACACTTATAACTCGTTATAACTCCTTTTCCTGCAGTTAACATTATTCCATAAAATATTACTTAGCTATATAACAGATAGAGCCATTTAGATGTTATAATATTGGTTGGATTATTTTGGCTTGCTTTAAAAAAAAATATATATTTTTTTGGAGAACAATCTTAATATATCTGTGCAGCGCGTGACTATGAACGTTGCCTTTAATTAGTCCTGCTAATTCTGTCTGCCTCCTTCATTACCACATGTTGCCAAAAAGTGTTGGGTTTAATAGGGGAGTTTGGTTGTTATCAAATTCTCTTGCCACAAGAACTCATTTATCATAAAGAATCACAATTTTCGGCCAGTCTAAAATTCTTCATAAAAAGGGCTGGTCCAACCTGGACTGAGACATTTACGGAGGCAGTAACACAGCAGGGTCACATAACATGATGTTACGTGACCCTGCTGTAAAAGCGAAGCTGCTCATGCAGTATGCTTGCAGCCAGAAAGCTGCGGGCGAGGTAAGAAGGTGAGGGAGTATGTATGTATGTAAGTTAGAGTGAGAGTGTGTGTTAGCATGAATGTGCAAGAGGTTGTGTGCGTGAGCATGAATGTGAATGTGTAGGTGTGTGAGAGGGAGTGTATGTTAGCATTAATGTGTATATACAAGCGCGTGTGTTAACATAAGTGTGTATATGTCTTATAAGGAGTCTTGAAAGCCTCCTCATCCACTGAACTATATATTATCCAGGGCCATCTCACCCTATTATATATGGATGTATACAATAATGTGATCAACATCAATTGAAACCATATAAGTCTTCTAACTAATGTATGGAATACTATCCAATGCATGAATAGAATAACAACCAGTACAGGGCACGGCTATACACTATTGCTATTATTTTACTACACTACTACTATGTACTAATGTACTATTTACAAATAGATTCAAAGGCCATATCCTCTTTCAGTGCCAGTATGTTTTAACATGTGTATCTTATTGTTAATTTGTATATTTTCATAATGTTCATTTTTTGACGTTCCCCTATTGTAATAACTTTCAATCGTGTAGTTCTAGGGCACTCAAAAATAGACAGAAAGTGAGTATCTTACTTTGCAACATACAGATCACTAATGTGTTACTTTCATTCTGGGAATGATTAGTTACACGGGGAGGCTTTATCACTGCGGCGTCATGCCATATCACACTAGTCTCACAATAGCAGTCACAACAAGTAAAAGCAAAAGCCTTGAAACCCCCCTCCCCAATAATCTGTAGAAGATCTGCTTTAGGGAGTCAAACTGTAATAGAAAGAAAAAGTAAAAACTCCCAATCTACGATACAGTGAAACAGTATGACAGTAATCATAGGCTATAACTATACAAGTCAGCACTAAAATGACCCAATGTAGAAGTTTTCCTGTACTATTCAGTTCCGACATGCCACGGGCTCAAACGTTTATTGTTACGCCAAAAATACACAGTGCATTTCTATATTCTCTTTTGTAAGGTAAATGGTTACATTCATATTATTTCCAGTCGGAACATAACACTTGCAAAATAAGAAGAAAGGGGGTTATTCATTGCAAAAACTGCCTTCTTCTCCTTCTGTACCAGTATGTCTTAACACGTGTTAATCTTAATGTCAGATTGTATATTGTTAGTGAAAGTTATTGTTAATGCATCGTATTTCGTACACCATTCATTTTAATGCGAATAAACTCCTCTGAATGTCCGAACATATATCAGAATCCAAAATGTTTCTTCCCTTTGGTTTTAGTAACAGGGAGTCACGTAGATTTTTAGATGTCTGCATACTTGCTTCTCCATTTCCCATACTATCTCTTCCATCGCTACGTGCCAAACATGAACATGACATGTCGCTGGTTAATGTGGTTGCAGTGGTTACTGGAACTTTACATAAAATCTTTTAATGCAATGTGAACATCAAAGAGTTAATGTACACCATTACCTTGAGCATCTCCTCCAGATGTAAGCACAGCGATGGCTCTGCCAACTCCAAGGGATTGGGCTTCCTGCTGCTTGGTTGCTTTCCCCGGCATTTTATTGTCTGTAAAACAACACAAAAGCTGGCATGAAATCCCAGACTGGCTGTCTGTCTCTTCCCGGTAACTTGTAGACTGACACAGACAGAGGACTACGAGTGTGTTTTGTAGGGCGGTCACACTATCTCCTACAATCACACTGCATGACCAGCCGAAATGTCACTGCGAGTCCCTTTTTTATGCAACGTCAGCCACACTCAATCCTCCAGATCCAATGCAACTATGCATTATGTCAACCACAGCCCGCTCTTTGAATACATTTATTAAAGAAGACCAGTTATAGCATATAGGAGAACAAATAGTTAACAGTTTAACTATTTTAAAGAAAATGCCAAATATAATGGATTTTATACATATTTTTCTAGATTTTGCACAGTATAATATTTTCAGACAGAAACATAGTAGCCATTTGGATGTGTTCTAGATCTGTTATCATAGCCCAGTCTACTAGACAAACATCATCATGCCGCAGTGGGGTAAACAATAGAATGGCTCAGTGTTAATCACCCAGCCGAACACCCTGACTATAGAAAGCCTATAAAAGGGACAGACTTCATTAACTTCATTGCTGTCATGAAAGTCATTAATGACAAGAATGGCACAGAATGAGACAAAGCCGGGGTTTTGTCAGTGCTAGCCACCATGACTGTATACAGCATTAGGGTCTATTCACTAAAAGAAGGGTTGGCAGTAGAGTTTGCAGAAGAATCGTGGGCCCAGCTACCTCAATTTCCCAATCATGAATTAAGAGTCAACACTTGCAAGCAACTCCTGGGAGAAGAAAAACCTTTACATTATCCAGGGCCAGCCAAGCTCTTCGTACAACAGAAGCTTATTGGGGTGACCCTAATATATAGTCAGGTCTCCTCCAAAATCTCCTAACAACCTTCATTTTAGTAAATAGAACCTGTTTTATAGCCAAGGAGAAACATGTTTTTTTCCAGGGGACATCCACTGTAACCAAGAATGGCTAGGTATGTGAAACGACACAAATTATGCTTAAAAGTGTTGTTCCAGGGACTCTGCTTAATTTAGCGATATTATAACTAAATGCAATATTAGAACCATCGTTCCTTGTACCGTTCACTGCCCAAAACCTTCCCTGAAATGATTCTTTAATCATGCAAAGTTTGTCTCATTCTTCATTCTTGCTGGGGACATTTATCATGTGGCAGGCAGTGAAACTGAAACGGTTTCAGTTATTTTGCTTGTTAATGTTTTAAAACTTCAGATGAAAGAATAAAATGACAGATATGCCTGCCTACCAATGGCAGGTATAGAAGGTTTATTGGAGTGAAATCAAATAAAGTCCACCTTAATGGCAAACTGCACTACTATATATGGTGCTGTATTTCTTTTTCTGACTACTGGTACTTTTTCTATATTTCTAATAAGTTTGTTACCACCCTTTGCATTCAAAAAGCATCAATTCTTCTAGGTACACTTTGCAGAAAGTCAGGGATTTTGTAGGCATATTGATCAAACAATTATACCAAACAAGTGCTAGTGATCATCAATTTAATATGCAGGCTGAACACAATCATTGGATGTGGTATATGGAAAAAATTAAGGAGAGATCGAAAAAGGCATAAAAAGCAGCTATGATCACCAGAGAGAGTTGATTCCACTATTCTCAGGAGAAAATGCAGGAATGGAGTACTACTGGTGAAAGCGCTTAAAAGGAAGGTGATACTGCTATAGTACAATGCAATGCATTACAATAGAGGTAGGTAGGTGCCATATAAGGGCGATTTAATACTATAATATACAAGAAAATGTTAAAATATAATGTCATTAGGGTCCCAGCTCACAGAGTACGGACTACTATTCGTGTGTGAAGAGTAGTAATGGAAGAGAGAGAGAACACAAGTTCCAACAACGTATGTGCTGAATTTTGTTATAATGGATGGGCTTCCTGTATAGGACTGAGTGTGTCTGGATGCCAAATGTGCCAAACATGGGGAGAGGAGTGTAGGCAGCTTTATTGAGCAGAGCTTCTTCAGTGAAAACACAATCATTAACTGAAACAGCTGTGTAGGAGGAAGAAAACTGGGTGAGGAACAACCAAACTCGCTAACAAGGGGAACTTGCTGAAGACAGGTTAATGTCAAAAGTCATATACCTTGGCAAAATTGAGCACAGCAACAAGACAAGACAGGTAGTTATACTGCTCCAGAAAGGTCTCTCCCAGGCAGATGGTTTCCCAATGTTCTGTCCAAACTTTTTTTGCAGAAGCATAAAGAATCGGGCAATGTTGAGGACCGTAGACACATCGGTCAGCCAAGAAAACTTAGTGAAGCAGATAAAACACAAATCATGCTTGCTTCTCCTCACAATCGGAAGTTGTCCGGCTGTGCCATCAGCTCAGCATTATGACCCAGGTATTTCTGACCTGTAGAAGTCTGGCCAGTCGTCACAGAAAACTCACAACCAAAAAGCCACAATTCAGACATGGAAACAAAGCCAAGCGGCTCAACTATTCACGAAAACAAAGAATCAAGGGTGCAGATAAGTCATAGCAGGTGCTCTCGACTAAAACTCAAAATTTGGCTGAAGCAGAAGGCAGTTTGTTCACTGAGAGCAGTACAATAATGGGTGTTTGCAGGCAACAATGAAGCATGGTGGAGGTTACTTGCAAGTTTGGGGCTGAAGTTCTACAAATGGGATTTTGGTCAGAATAATGGTATGCTTGATGCTGAGAAGTACAGGCAGATTCTTATCCATCATGCAATTCCAACTGGAAGGCCCCAAATTTATTCTGCAGCATGACAACCCCAAGCATACTGTAACGATGGCAACGGATAAGGAACCCAGAATGCAGGAGATGGTGGTGAATAAACAGGCTTTATTGCAGACCAGGTCCACAGAGGGTATGCAGGTATGCATGTATGACACGATGCCTTTCATTCAGTGCTCGGTTTTAAACCTCCCGCTTCCTCTTGTCCCGCACCCGGTATGTGATGTCACGTAGTGGGCGTCCCTTCGTTGCCACGGAGGCAGGGGATAAGAGGGGGCGTGGTGAACGCGCCCGCCCTCTATTCCCTTCTCGGCGGCCGAAGAGGACCTGTTGCGAGCACCCGCTACAAGCGAGTGCTCGGCGAAACTGCAGCGGCGGAGAGGTTAAGTACTGAGTACCCGCCAGGAGCGGGTACTCGGGCGACGCGCTGCGGGGCGTGACATGCCCCCCCCCTAAGGAGAGCCCTCCGGGCTCGCAAAGGTCCGGGTTTAAGAGGGTGTTGGAGATGGAAGGACCGTACCAGGATGTCCACATGCACCCCCTTTGCATCCTCCCAAGATGTCTCATGGCTTTCACACCCTTTCCATTGAATGAGATATTGGAGACGTCCCCTCATCCATCTCGAATCCAAGATCTTGTCCACTTAATATTCAGTGGTCTCATCAACGACAACAGGGGCCGGAGGTTCCGGATGTCGCCCTGGGAAAGGATTCGCGATCCAAAGCTTCAGGAGGGATGTGTGGAACACTGGGTGCACCTTCAGAGAAGGGGGCAATTGAAGTTCAACAGCCACGGGAGAAAGGACTCTAGTCACTGCGTAGGGCCCAATGAATTTGGGTCCCAATTTTGTGAAAGGGCAACTCAACTTAAGGTGCCTGGTGGACAGCCAAACCTTGTCACCTGGACTGTAAGAGGGACCAACGGAACGATGTGTATCCGAATACCTCTTGTACCGTTGTTGAGCATGGAGGAGAGTAGTGCGTAGCTGCTTGTAGGTTTCTGTCATTCTTGTGATCCGTTCAGCAGCCGAAGGGACAGAGCAAGGGATTGGAGAACCCCGGAAGCATAGAGGGGTGGAATACATAGTTGGCAAAGAAGGGAGACATATGAGTGGAGGTATGGATGTGATTATTGTAAGCGAATTCCGCCAAAGGAAGGAGTTGGTACCAATCGTCCTGAAGGTGGGTGGTGAAACAACGGAGGTATTGTTCCAAGGTTTGGTTTGTTCGTTCGGTTTGACCGTTGCTCTGAGGATGGAAGGCAGTGGAGAGAGATCGGTGTATATGCAGCTCATCGCAAAAGGCCTTCCAGAATCGAGAAGTAAACTGGGTTCCTCTTTCGGATACTATGGTTTCAGGTAACCCATGCAGTCAGAAGAATCCATTCACGAACATGATGGCTGTTTCAGCTGCGGACGCCAGGTGTTTGGAGGGTAGGAAATGGGCCATCTTTGTGAACCTGTCCACCACTACCAGCAGAGTTGTGTGGTCCTCTGACGCTGGTAGATCCGTACCGTGTCATGATAGTGCTGTAACCCCTGGAGACGTACATCAGGCGGTACAAAGAGCTGGTTGTCATGGTAGTAGAACCCGTCTTTTTGGTATACGCCCGAGGCAGCAGATGGGGTCCAAGCAGAGGTACGGAGGGCTTCCCATAAGGGTCGGGTGAGAGTGAGAAAGTGTCCTGAGGATAACACCGTATCTTGTTCCTGGGGATGTGACGTTGGTGTGTCGAACATGCGGGAAAGAAAGTCAGCCTTAGTGAAAAGAACAAAGACCATCTGGCAAGCCTGGGTTGGAGACGTCTAGCAGTCCTGAAGAACTCCAGGTTTTTGTGGTCCGTATAGACTGTGACTGGATGAGGAGTACCTTGGCACCATGACTTCCAACGCCAGTTTCATAGTCAACAGTTATTTCTCGCCCCAGGATTTAACGTACGGGAGAAGAAGACAACGGGATGTACTTGATTATCCTGATCATCCCTCTGAGATAGGACTGCTCCTACCGCAGAGTTGGATGCATCCACTTCGAGTATGTATGGCCTGTGTGGTACTGGGAGCATTAAAATAGGGGCTGTGGTGAATCTCTCTTTCAAGAACTCAAAAGCCTTTTGTGCCGCTTCGGTCCAACAGAACCTTCTTTTAAGGGACGTGAGAGCAGTGATCGGTTAGATGACTTGGACCCTATGAATTTCCTATAGAAGTTGGCAAAGCCGATGAATCGTTGGACACCTTTCCTGTCTGTAGGGGGTGGCCACTGCAAGATAGTTGTCACCTTCTTGGGGTCCATTTCAACCTTTGTAGGAGATAGGATAAAACCGAGGAAGTCCACTGAGTCAGTCTCGAACACACATTTTTCGGGCTTCGCATATAATCCATTCTCCCTGAGACGACTCAGTACTTTGGTGACGTGTTCCCTATGCAGTGTGAGTGAGGGGGAGTAAACCAGTATGTCATCGAGGTAAATGATGACGAAATCGTCCAACATGTCTCTAAACACATCATTCATGAAATGCTGGAAGGTTGCTGGAGCGTTGCACAAACCGTAGGGCATCACTAGATATTCGAAATGTCCATAACGGGATCGAAACGCTGTTCTCCATTCATGCCCCTCCTTGATGCGGACGAGATTGTAGGCTCCCCTCAAGTCGATTTTCGTGAACACTGTAGCCGAGCGAAGACGTTCCATCAATTCTGAGATGAGAGGCAAAAGGTACCGGTTCTTTACGGTTATGTTGTTTAATGTTGCAGGGGCGTAAACCACCATCTTTTTTGGGTACAAAGAAGATGCCTGCGCCTGCCGGAGACGTGGAAGGCCGTATGCACCCTTTGGCCAGGTTCTCATCAATATAGTCCTTTAACGTGGCCAGTTCTGGTTCTGACATGGGGTAGATGTGGCCGAAAGGAATAGGAGCACCTGGGTGTAGATCAATGGGACAGTCAGAATCCCTGTGTGGAGGTAGTTGGTTAGCGCCTTTCTTTTCAAAGACATCCGCAAAGTGGCTGTAGTGAAACGGTATCTGCGTCATCGGGAGAGAGCAGTAATCATGTGCGACATTAATTGACAAGGAGGATGTCGGTGGGTAATGAAATGCTTTATTCTGTGGCAACCAGACAGACCCCGTGCTCCAATCATACTTTAACCAGGGCAATCCCAAAATAACAGGAAATAAAGGTGAGGGGACCACGTCAAACATGATACTTTCAGCATGGTGGGGTTTTATGGACATGTGCAGGGGTTCAGTCTCATTAGTGATGGGACCGGTCTTCAGGGGACTCCCGTTGAGCAGCTGAACGGACACAGGTGTTGCCTTCTCACGGATGGAGATGTGCAAACGTCGTGCAAGTGTGGTGTCCAGGATGTTGCTGCTGGCCCCGGAGTTAATCATCGCTGAGAGGGTGGTGGAGTCTCTCTTCCACTGTAATGACACGGAAAGAGACACATGATTAGGGTGCTGTAAGGTGTGTGTGGTCTGTGTGTGGACACGTGCTGGGTGGGTTGCTTACCCTTGGATGCACGAGCCTTACTGTGGCATGCCTTAGCATAGTGGCCTTTGTGACCACAATAGAGGCATAAGTCAAGAGTCCTGCGCCGGTCCATCTCTGCCACTGGTAATGGACCCCTGATGAGGCCTATCTGCATGGGTTCTTCGACTGTGTCTTTCGGAGGGGGTTGCCGTCCAAGCAGGCGAGGAAGCAGCATGGCTCTCAGCCTTTCTTTCTCGTCGCCTCCGATCGATTTGTATAGCTAGTCTTGTGAAGTCCTCAAATGACTCAGGGATGTGTGTGCGTGCAAGTTCATCCCTGAGTGCATCAGATAAGCCCAAATGGAACTGATCGTGGAGCGCTGACTCATTCCACGTGGTTTCCATGGAAACTCTCCTGAAGTCGGCGATGTACTCCTCCACTGGCCATTTCCCTTGTTTTAAAGCCCTTAATGTGCTTGTGGCAGAAGAGACTTTGAAAGGATCATCATAGAGCGAGTCCATAGCATGGCGGAACGAATCCCACGTCTCAAGAACTGGACTGTTGATATGTAGCAAGTGATGTGCCCAGAGTTGTGGCTCGTCTGATAGTAAGGCCATTACAGTGTGTATCTTGATGTAGTCAGATCAGTAAGTCCTTAGTTTCAATCTGAACATGATGTGGCATGATGTCATGAACGTCTTCTATTTCTGACGTTCCCCCGTGAATTTATCAGATAGGGGTATAGGTGGTTCAGGGGCGATGGCACCCTGTTGATTTCCCCCTGCAGCCATCTCAGGGGCTGCTTGATAGAGTTCATCATGGACAGCCGGAACTCCTTGTCCCTGGAGCAAATGCTGTCGGATTTGATTCTGTCCTGTCTGGACTTCCTGGAGGGATTGAGTTATGGCAACGGATAAGGAACCCAGAATGCAGGAGATTGTGGTGAATAAACAGGCTTTATTGAGAGCAGGACTGAAGAACTTGTAATGAAGGTTACAACAAGTCCAATAGAATGCTGTTTAGAGACACCAAGGCTGTACAGGAACACCGTTCAGTAGATCAGGCCCACTGGGGAACAGGTATGGCAGAATAATACAAGGTGCCATTAAGCAGACCAGGCCCACAGAGGGTATGCCACGATAACCGAGCACTGAATGAAAGGCAGTGCTCGGTTTTAAACCTCCCGCACCCTCTTGTCCCGCCCCCGGTACGTGACGTCACGTAGTGGGCGTCCCTTCGTTGCCACGGAGGCAGGGGATAAGAGGGGGCGTGGTGAACGCGCCCGCCCTCTGTTCCCTTCTCGGCGGCCGAAGAGGACCTGTTGCGAGCACCCGCTACAAGCGAGTGCTCGGCGAAACTACAGCGGCGGAGAGTGTAAGTACTGAGTACCCGCCAGGAGCGGGTACTCGGGCGACGAGCTGCGCCGCGGGACGTGACACATACAGCCAAAGCTATTAACAAATACCTTCAGTGTGAAGAAGAACAAGGAGTTCTGGAAGAGACAGTATGGCCACCACAAAGACTTGATCACAACATCATCGAGTCTGTCTGGTATTACATTTTTCCCTTTTGTTCCCTTATATATAAAAAAAAACTGGGAAAACTTTGAGTAGGCTTATCACTTTTGATAAGTGGAACAACTTCCCAGTAGAAGTGGTAGATGTTTATATAGTGAGTGAATTTAAACATGCATGGGATAGGCATATTGCTATCATACTGCTGAATTTAAGACAAGACCGAATACTGATTAATGTCTGAGTCTAAGCAGGAAAAATTGGGAGACTAAATTAATCAGTATTCAGAGCTACAGAATTGGATGGCGCTATATAAAACAATAAATAATAATAATATATGATTTTATGGTTATGTTATAGTCCTATTATCTAGCTACCGATGGCCATGGCTCTCTACAAGAAATTGGTATGGATTCCAAAGGTTTACGAGAAGCATCAGACACGTATTGGGGTTTTGTGCCGTATTTCAAAGAATAAAGTAGTTTAGTAATTGTCTATGTCCATCAGCAGAATGGTGGCAAAGGGAGAATGACGTGTGCAAAATCTAAACGGCATCAAGACACAGAACCCCAAGCACGATGACTCTGAAGAACAGGGCGACATGTCTCTGCACTCTGAGCCATACGTGGAGACAGGAGAATAAGCATACGGCGACATATTTCTTACCAGAAGTCTGGGTGATCTGCTTCTGCTCTGGTGTGCTCTCTGAAAAACATATACACATGGGACATGAGATTTATTCGTGTTCTTACAGTGTTCCTTGATTGAGGTATGCATTGAGCAGGGCCAGCTCAACATTTTCTTGCAGAAAACTGTTCTTTTTTTAACATTATTTCTTAATCACATTTGCCATATATATTTTTTAATGTTTCAGATCAGGAAGAATATGCTGGGCAGGCAACAGGCAAGTTAGAAAATTAAACTACAAAGATGAGTTCTTGCAATTCTGTTGGAGACGAGTAGACCCAAACCCGGGAAACTCAGGAGAAGGAAACCTCTTAAAACAAGTTCTACAAGCAACTTCCCAACATCAGTGTACATTTGCAGAAAACTTCTCTCGTCCTCTTAAAAAAACATCCTATTCACCAAATGAACACTAAATGTATGAGAAAATTATTAAATACTACTATTCATTATCTCTGCTACCATACACAAGAACGAGACCTAAAAGCTGCTTTCATCCCCTATTCTCGTATCACACTTATATCCTTTGGGCTGAACTAATAGCTAGGTCTGGTCCCTGCGAATTCGGAAATATATATTAGATCAGTCGTTCGGGGGTGGGCAAGCTCATCGGCGGTATGAGCTTGCCGTTTATTGTTATATAATAAACAGCAACAGTGAGCTTTGTATTGTTTAAAACCAAATGTCACAGCCTTTGACAGATATACAGTATGAGATAGGAACCCTGTCTGCTCACCCAAAACTGTACACAAGAGGGCGCTGTGGTTAGCTGAACATGGCACAATGATTGCTTTTATTGGCTAACGAAGAGGCTCTCATTATCTGGTACTCATGGTTCATACATTTAATGCACGCTCCTTTTCATTCTACACAAACATATAGACCAGCAAAAAATGTATAGAAATCTCTAATTTCAACAAGTGTTACTTAATTCTTACAGAATGAGTTATATGTTTTCAATGAAACCAGGTACACCCATTATCCAATTCCAGTAATTGTAAGTTGCAAGCCCAGTAGAATATACCGTATGTGTTGCAAGCAATGTAAATTGTGTGACTACATGGGAATTGGAAAACAATAGAGGGGTTTATTCACTAAAGGGAGAGTTGGCAGGAGAGTTCTGCTTTCAACTCACCTACTTCACTATTCATTATGAATGGCCAACACTAGCAAGGTTCTCCAACAATAAGATATGAGCTAGCCCTGCATAATGTATTACTCAATGGGCTAAGAGACTATGAAGAAACCTCAAAGCCAAGGTGGACCTACAGAAGAAGAAGCTCCCTTTATAATGAATAGGCAAGTATGAGCATTGAAGCCACAACTCTCCTGCCAGCTCTCCCTTTAGTAAATAGACCTTGGCCAAAGTACACACAACTACCGAATTTAACATTTTCAAGACAAATGTACTTAAAAGTTGCCTTCTAAAAATAAAATGTATTAAAAATTAGATTTCACAGTAAATGGTGAAACTGGAAGAAATTTGGCCCTTTTCAAAGCGAGATGGATATCGAAGACTTACAAGATTATCATGCTTTATAACAACATATTCTACGTAAGCAATTAAGGAACGGCGAAAGGGTGACGAAACATGAAAGAACAGGATATATTGGAAAATACTAACCAAAAGCACCCTTTCTTTTCTTGTAGAGCTGAAAAACAGAGAAGACGAGAAATATCCCGAAAGACACCGACACAGAAACGAGAAGCTTGATTAGAAGGTTAGCGCCAGCAGAACACATAGCCTGTAGCTGCGGTCATGGCTTCTTCATATTTATAGCTAAAGCCCATGAAGCAGGAGGCAGCTGCTAACAAAGCCCGTCCTACTAGTGAAATCAGAGCATTACGTGATGTGCTATTACACGTGGTTTAAATGCCCGGACAGCTGAAATAAACTCCGCTTTGCTCCGAGAGGCCATCAAAGTGATACAGCAATTTCCATCTTCTCCATGATACTGGATTTATTTTTCTTCTCCAAGACTATTTGTCAAAGGCAATTTGTCCGAGGCTTAACCTACAGAAACTTTATCTTAAATTAAAAGTCTTTATACAGTGTTAAAAGTTTTTAGAAAAGGTATAATAATATTCATCGTGGAAAGCATTAGGGGTATATTGTATAAAGGTGTCATAATGACATGTACATCACAAAAAGCTTCGTATCGGAATCATCAAATAATGCCAGTTTTTGAAAATTTGCCAACCTTTATACACAACCCTCAGTAACTACAATATCTACGTCTCATTCTGAGAATCGCAAATCCTCTATCCCTTTTTCATTAAACCATCTTCCATATTTAGTGAGTTTTAGGATATTATCTCATGCAGCCACCAACAGGGTGGACCATGAGGGGTTGGTTTCAAAAAGGACCCTTCTAAATTGGAATGATGCCATGAGGGGCAGGAAAAATAAACGGCTGGACAAATGTATACAGCTGGCAGATTCATTTTTGATAAGCCAGTAGTGTATATAGACAAAAAGATCCATATAATAACTTCAGAAACCGGGTGCGTGTAGGAGAATTACAGGAGCCATCGCTATCTGGCTTCCATAAGATTCCAACCATGAACAAAATATCACCCGGCTTAGCCACCGATCAACTGCTGTATTAATAGATTTTTATTTTAAATAAACACACTATAGATGTTGCAGATAACTGTAATGGGTGGTATAATACATTTGTTTGCATATTACATATCGTGAAAATCAGTTGGTTACCAATGTGAGACATCAAACACTATGTTTGATTAATTTCATGAAATTCAAGAAATAAGAATAAACACTATATATTTTCAGATGTTTATGCTGTGTTTTAAACATAATAAAATAGATTAGACACTTAATTGGCCAGTTATGATTTTTATTAAAGGAACACAGAATTCACAGAACCTCGTTATAAACGGCACCAGTCATGCTCACAGAATAAATGTAAGTGCACAATGTAAATATAGAGCGCACACTCCAGTCTCAAATCATTCTTCAGTTGCCATCCAGGCAGTGGGCACTACACTAAGTGAAAGCTGGCATCAAACACAAGGGAGTGCTCCACAACCAAGACACCTGATTGAGTTGGGCTGATCATAAGAAGCACATGTGTGCGTGTCAGAGCGTGATGTATGCATCTGAGAGTAAAGCGTATGTTTGAGTGCATGTCACATGACATGCCATGTCAAAGACACTATTATGCGTTGTAATGGATTATATACTGCTAGGTACAGAAGCACAACACATCTGTAGGTTCTTTAAAAGTAGGGTTTTACATTGTTCCATGGCTTTACCCACTAGTTGCTAAATAATATAATAAGCAGCTTTATAGGATGAATTAAGGCAGGCCTTGACAAAGCCCAGCTGCTAGGTCGCCATTCAGGTCTAGTGATTCACAGGGCCTGCCCAAGACAAAATGCCGCCCCCGACATTATGTACCCTTCCTCTGTCCCTGCCGCCCCCGATATTATGTACCCTCTCCCCCGATATCTACCCTTCCTCCCCCCATATATCTACCCTTCTCTCTCTCCCCCCTATTATCTACCCCCCTGTACTTACTTCACAGTCCTGCGGCCAGTGTCCCTGTTCGTCTCGGTGCCGGCTTGTAATGCTGAGCGCCGGAAATGACGTCATCTTCCGGCGCTCAGCATTACAAGCCGGCACCGAACATGGAGACCTGCCGCAGAGGAGAGAGAGAGGGGGGCGCCGAGTGGGTACTGGCAACTTGGTAAGCGGAAACCACTCGGCGCCCCTCTCTCTCCCGCTTTAAAAAAAAAAGGGGCAAAGTGCCAACTGGAGCAGTTGCCCCACTCGGCTCCATTGTCGGGCCGGCCCTGGTGATTCATCTGGTCGACAAACCAAGTATATGTTCAGCGAAGGCCTCTACACAGAGTTGGCTGTTACTTCCTATGCATTCCCAGGACATGGCGGTTCAGCAGGGTCATGTGATGCAATGTCACATGACCTCCACAGTAACAACGGGGCAACTTCTGGCTCCTACATTTTGCAGGTAGCACTTGTGTGTGCAATACATTTGTCGAGCCCTGAATTAAGAACATAAGCTTGCACATACAATAAAACAATCAGGATTACTAAAGTGTTTCCAGTTAACTTATTATTATAAATTATGAAGGGTCAGTAACGGTCAGTGCGTCCTTCAAGAAGGACATAAATGTCTGTCAACATATTTTATTGTGATTTTATGGGATGAAACAGTGTAGCAAACATTGGGGGTAAAAAGGAAAGGTGTGTGTTCAGTACATGTCCAATAGGCCTACCCATATAGATATAGACTTTAAGATGAAGTGTTAGCTACCAGACTCCTGGAATTTGGGCTCCATGGTGATCACATCTAATATTAGGCCCCTCCTTTTAAAAATATACCGTCTGTGAATTCTGCGAGACTGAGATTCATCAGATTTCAGTCTGTATCTAGAAGCTTGAATTCCCAAAGAGTTAACCCAGAGGCATTTCCAGAATCATTGTGCTGATAACATCAGATGAGAGGGTGGCATGACCAGATAAAAGCTGGTATAAGTGTGAATAGCACTAAATATACATATTTTACTACACAAAACAGTAACTAACGTTCTGTGTGAAGCTGCTTGGAGGTCTTTTCTCAACAAGGTACAAGCACAATTAACTGGGGAGCTGTGTTAATGTATTAAGCTGTATTGATAGTCATAGGCCAGTCCGTGTTACACTGCATCATCACACATGTTCCCCTAGATTATGGCCAGTGCGAGCTATGTCAGAGCCCCAATGCTATCGACCTCAGAGGGATACTCCAGCCATCGTTTGACTTATAATGCATTTGATAGCTCCGGCATCCCAAAAGTCCATGGTGTTCCTGTTGCATAAGTATGGAGGAACCCATATGCATTGTCCATTCTCTGGTCCCCCAACTATTTTGGGCATTGCGATATACTCACCATAAGTCAGCTCCAGCGCTGGCTCAGTGAATGCTGAAGAGAAGGATCTATTCGGACTCCAGAGAGCTGCATCTGATCAGCTACTAGAAGCTGGTTCTAGGATAGATGTTTTATTTAACGGTTTGCTAAGAAGAATGTATACTAAAGTACTCAAGAGTACTTAAAAATTTATTCTTCTTTACTACTTCTAGCCTTCGGTCTCTGAATCGTCAGTCACATACATCTATATTGAATATTGCATCCACACTGACACATTGTCGCCGGCCATAACGGTGCCGAGAGCGGAGGTTAATACAGCGGGCTGGCGAGAAGATCATCGGTTTCACAGGATGAGTACGAGATACGTATTTACCGTCTATCGAATACCAACATAACAGGACTCACTGCGGATGTAAATACATGACGTACTAGCGGACCGGTATCTTGTTGTTCACGCAAATAGCAATACGCCAGACAGGTAAAGTATGATATATGGTTTTAAGGATTTAAGAACATAGATAATTATCAGTAAAAAGGGATTATATCCTACTTTCTAGAGGCAAAACAAAGCCAACTGCGCTCTGTGAGAACTCGGGAGTGATAAATATCAGTATACCTGAGGGCTCGTTACCAACGCTACTCACGGATTATACAGATTGTACAAACTGAATAAAAGTTATATAGCTTGTATTGATTTGATTTCCCTTTGCGGTTTAGGGGGGGGAAATATATATATATACAGTACGGAGGGGGTGGTGGAGACAGGAGGATCCAGGTCCCCTGCAGCTGCGGGGGGTCTGGATCTTAGTCGTCTCATAGTCAGACCTATTTGAGGTCTGATTATAAGACGACCCCAATTATAAGACATTTGCTCTGAAAAAAACTTTGTCTTATAATCGAGCAAATACGGTATATATATATATATATATGCTGATATTAGAAGTCTACAAATACCATAACGAGTAATTCCAAGTGATTTCCACAGTTCGATGAATAGTTTGATTAGTTGGCCTGACAAACCCATTACATGCCAAACAATAAATAACTATGAATTGTTAAATTAACCCCTAAATACTATTATAAAAGTATGATGAATCCAATATAAGCAATACAGCGGATACAAAACTTTAACCCCTTCAATCCCCTATGGACGCATGAAAGCCGGAAAGCTGTTATATTTTAAACTGCAACAGCTTTCCGGCTTTCATGCGTCTATAGGGGA
>VKOC01018877.1:0-70675 GCA_009364415.1 Spea multiplicata | reverse complement strand
ATTATAATAAACATATAATAGATATCCTTGAGCATCACCTTTCTGAAGAGAAAAAAAAAATCTTATATTTATTAATATTTTAATAATAAAGTGCTTATAAACATTAACCTTGCTTAACAAGCGGATTTCTTTAGGAAGATCAATCCATACAGTTGTGTAGTGTTAAAACTGTGTACTGGAGCCATGATGATTTCCCCCTCCTATGCGGGGTTTCTTTACTAAAGCAGAAATTGGTTTCAACTCCCTGAACTTACTGCGTGTTACAAAGGACCATGCGTTGCAAGTTGCTACTGCGAAGTAAGTGCTGATCTGTATCTTCTTTTTAGTTATTATTACCGTATTTGCTCGACACTGATTATAAGACGATCCCCCAAAATTTGAATATTAATTTAGGGGAAAAAAAGAAAAAGCCTGAATATAAGGCTATATAAAAACTATTTTTCCATATTTAATAAAAACTATGATTAAGAAAAATGCATTTTTTATTTCCTTTTATTTGCCACTCTGCACCCCAGAAATGGCTTATACCCCCCTATATGCTACTCTGCCCCTCCAATTTACCAATGCATCCCCAGACTTGTCCCCCATGGTTTAGACTCCCTGGTGTCTAGTGGGGGCAGACCGGGGGCAGCCCGTTAGTTCCGCCTGGCCTTCTATGACTGAACACCGGAAAATCAAGTCACGCCCGTGGTCCCTCATAGAAGCCCCGGCAGAAGTGATGTCAGAAGCGGAGGTTCTGCACGCATTGCACAGATGTTCACCGACTGCCAGGGAGGAGGATCCAGGTCCCCATGAAGCGCTGCTTGGGGACCCACCTCTCTAGCACTTCCGCTGGGGCTTCTATTGAACTACTGAGTCAACATAAAATAAATTGCCAACACACAAAGTTTTAGGACCTGCTTAGATGGAAATTGTCTGAAAAAGACATCCAAGGTCACAAAAGCTTACATAACAGGTTTGGCCCAATAAACGGAATCTCCTTTGCCTAAACAATCCCTCCTTTCCAGCAATAAATAGTACTGTTGCTGTTAAACATTATACGAGCCCGCCCACACACACCCCCCCGTCACACAATTAGTTCTTTTATTTCACCTGTGTAAAAAAAAAAAAAAAAAGTCATTGCAAATGTAAACAGTTAATTGAGAAATAAAAAAATACATTTTTTTTTTTAAAATACATACATATATTTAAAGGGCAAGTTGCATGAACAAAAATACATTTCTCCTCTAGCATAAGACAGTTTAGGATTGACACAAATCTGGTTTTATCTCATTTTGTTAAAACAAAACAAAAAAAAACAACTTGCTTTATCTGCAGACTTAGCTGTCAGGTGATATTTTGCGTAGTTTTTCCTGCTCAGACCTTGCAGTGAGCAGATTTGTATGGCAATGTTAATTTCTCCATAGTCCATGTCTGGCTGGGTGATTAAAACTGACCCATCTTATTGTTTTACAAAGGTAAACAAAGGTATACAAGTATGATTTTGTCTAGTAGCTTGTTATCTGAACCTGAACACGCACAAATGGTGCAGATGCCTGAAAATGTTATGAGGAAAAAACAGATGTTTTTAAATTGGCTAGAACAGCCTCCTCATTAAACAAATTTCACGTCATAACATTTCTTAATAAAATGCTTCATATTATCACAAACTATGTGCAGATACGCACCAAACGACATGCTGTGCACAGGAGGTTGCACTGCACAAGCATCCTTTGGTACTTTTCCATTAACAGGGGTTAGCCTTCATTAGCTTGATAATGGCTGCAAGCTTAACCTCAAAGAGTTAAGAGATTACGTGGATTACGTTGTTATTCGGATTACATATTTTTCTTTTTAAGTGACATTTATAGAATCACCTGCTTATCATGGCAAGCTAAACTGTCAGTATTAGCCTGGGTTGTTTATACTGAAGGTAAAGAAATATATTCCCAGAGAACCAGCCCCTAGTGTAAAAAAAAATACATGAAGAAACATATTGTTTAGTCTGTTTCATAGCAGCAGTCGGTGCCTTATGATTTATTTGCACATTTGGGGACAAGACCCTGCACAATAAGGTGCCACTCATCCTGTTCTCAATATGTTGATTATGGAAAGTATTGTCCAGTCCTGACTGAGAGGTGGCAAGAGCTCAAAGGTCACAGCTGGCAACAGTCCTTACAAGCAACTGTCTGACAAAGCCTTGCAAAGTTCTGTAAATCTGTTTTAATATCTGTATGGTTGTAGCACTGGCCAGATGACACTGTCCAGTAGACTAGGTTGAACTGCACTTCATCTTTATAGTTTCATTCTTCAGGCTCTGCTACCTCAGTCGACCATCAAGTCCAACAGGACCCAGTTCAGACTTTGGGTCAGGCGACAGAGAGCTCCAGTGTGTATCTGAGCAGATGGGAAGTGAAGAACAGGAGGAGGAGAATGATTTTATGCAAACTCCTCCCACAGACCAAAATCTTTTTAAGCTTTCATCAGTCCAGAGTTCCAATTGCTTATCCCGAAGTTCAGACATTTCATTAGCATTTTTTTCAATCTCAGCACGTGGAGGTAAATTTAAAACACCACTGAGACCCTGGAAATTTTGCTCCATATACTGACCATGAGGAGGACCTGAATGCAACCAGCTATCTCCTGCGTGGAAAAACATATACAAATATATCATAAGTAATTTAAGAAATGCATGTCTGTCTATAATGAATTTATTTTTATTCTAACTATAGCGTACTCTCACCTTTCTGCAGCGGTTCCTTGTTATGCAAACTCAGTGGTATTACAAGGAAACGGACCTCTGCCACCATCTCCCAAAAATGCAGGATGCGTACACTCCAGACCCCAGGGCGCAATGGGTGGGCTAGAGGGGGCTTGTACTGAGTATAATCTGCCTCAGAGTCCACAGAAATATCATATGAGGCAGCCACAATGTATGTGGGATCAATCCAGACCACAGTAACTGTCAAATTGATTCCATGAGTCCACTTCTGTACAGCAACTGGCTCATCCAAGGGCCCAATAAGACCACCAAAGTTACGAAAAATCCTTTCCTTGGGATCCCATTCTGTTCCTACCTGAAACGTTAAGCATCATCATTATACATATACTGAATGGCTAAGAGAGTCATAAACGCATGCAAATGTTAAGCAACAAGGGATAAATTTGTTAAACCCCCTTCAGGCCGCTATGGACGTACATGTATGTCCTAAAAATCCTGCGTAGCAGCGACAGTGACATTAGGTGCGAGTGCAGATAGGCCGTTACCTAAAGAATGCCTGACCGCGTGATCAGCATTCCATTCGTGAAGACGTCACTATTGACGTCAACCTCAAGGTTACAGGAGGACAGGATATCCCCTGCAGTCTCTCTAAACCTTGCTGGGATATCCGATTGCTCCCCCAACTGGCCGATCATGCGTATTGCAATCTCCAATGCAGTGTATCTGTGCAAGGGGATAAAATCACCAAAAAATAGAAAAATAAAAACAAAGTGAGCTAAGTGATATCATTGTCATCACATACATAAGATGTTTAAGAGGTCCTTAAAGGGATCTCTACCCATAGTGCACTGGTAACAGTGCAAGAAAAACTATATATAAAATAAACATTGCTTTAGCTCTACATGTAAAAAGTATCACCCGCCCCTGTTCACTACCCCTAAACATGTTATGCCATTACTATTAAAAATACGTGTAAGTGATGGATGTGCCCCTCTATAACATAAAAATTATATCTATATAGAACATAAGTTCAGTCATTGTTCAATAGGGGCACCTAAAGTATAGAAGAAAATCAAAGAAAATTGCATTTTTTTTCTCCCCCTGGGCCTGAGGTTGTGAAGAAGCAGTTTTTGGTTTTGTTTACATTTCTCTACTCCCCTCACGAACTAATCATTGGACCTATGCATGTCATTTGCTCTGTCACAAGCTACAAACTAACTAGAAATCGGACATCTATAATAACCTAAAATCTGTTTTATTTCCGCTTAGGTTCTGCTTGGAGTTACCCTACCAACAAGGCACGTTAGGATGATTTTACCTCACTGACATTTTATGGAGTTATCAAAACATTGTTCCTTAAAAAAAAAGTGATATGCAGATGTAATGTAATTTACTGTATCCCTTCCTTCAGTTAAATGAGCAGAGTTTAATTTAGAAGTGCGACTCATTCCCTGGCTGTAAGCCTCCAGGTAGGAAGCACTTCTAGCCTTTAATGTGCATGTATACAAAAGCATTGGGTGATGTGCTTTTATGTTCATGCTAATCCGTTATCTCATAGTAGTGCATGGGACATCTTAAAATGCAAATGCTAATTTGAAATCAAAATGTATGCTCTCAAGATGTTTGAGTGAATATGACAGCGCTATGAGCACCATTACATTCAAAGAGGATTTCAATGCTCAATTCTACTCAGCTAACAATGTGTGATCAGAACGACATGTTGTAGCCACAATGACACGAGGCTGCAATTAGAGGGCTCACCTTAGGACTGTCCTGATTATTGTACAGGGATATCTTAATGTTTATTTCATACTTGGCATCAAAGGTGTTCCCTGTACTAATAGATAGTGTGTGTGCATATAATATATACACACACACTGTACAGTAAGGCAATACAATATAGAATGCATAGTAAGGGCTTGCTTTTCTCCAAGTGACTTGCTTACTGTAAGTAGCCACTTCATGCACTGCAGCAGAGAAGTGGTATTATAAATATACCAACAGTGGGTTTGTATCTCAACCAGCAATAAGATGGCTGAAGGGTTTGTGACAAGAAAACAAAACAAAATAAATTGTGGTGTGTTGGTTTGGTTAACTGTGTTACTCTGTATAAAGTAAGTGGTTAAACTCACAGAGCTTGTTCATAGTAAGGGCTTGGAGCTTGCTTATATCCATGTTAGTGGCCAGTTTGTGCACCACAGCAGCAGTTAGTATAGTAGGTTAAAAAAAGACTTCAGCCCATCTAGCCCATCAACCTTTCACACATACCTATTTCTAAAGTTGATCCAAAAGAAGGCAAAAAAAAAACCCCTGCGTGGGGTAATTACCAATTATGCCACAACAGGGAAACAAATTCCTTCTTGATTCCATAGTGGCAATCAGATTACTCCCTGGATCAACTTGCTAATACGACTGTCCTTTTAACAGTTGTCGCCCTTTATGTTATGCATAAGCAGAAAAGCATCAAGGCCTTTCTTAAAAATATCCACAGAGTTAGATAATACAACATCTTTAGGCAGAGGTCCATATTCTTATTGTTCTTACTGTGAGGAACCATTTCCAATGCTGATATGAAATCTCCTTTCCTAAAGTCTCATAGATCACTAGAGAGCTGTTTATACCGACCTTGTATGTATCTGTACAATGCAATCAGATCCCCTCTTAGACGTCTATTTTCAAGTGAAAACAAGTTCAGTTTTTCTAGTCTTTCTTAATAACTAAAATTCTCCATTCCTCTAATTAACTTTGTAGCCCGCCTCTGTACTCCAGCTCTATAACATCCTTCCTAAAAACTGGTGCCCAAAATTGCACTGCATATTCATAGTCCTTCTCATTTTCTTCTTTTCCCAATGGAATTCCCCTTAAGAGTGTAGGTTGCATGCTAATTTTTGGTATATTAAATCTCATCTGCCGCTTATTTGCCCAGTCCCCTAGTGTATCCAAATCATTCTGAAGAGAAGCTACATCCTGGTCAGACTTTATAACCTTACCTAATTTTGTGTCATCAGCAAACACAGACAAGCGACTACCAATATCTATTGCAAGATCATTCATAAATATGAGAACTGGACCAAAGACAGAACCCTGAGGGACCCCACTTACCACAGCTGTCCAGTTTGAGAATTTACCATTAACAATGACTCTTTGCACCCTGCCACTAAGCCAATTTCTCATCCAAACACAGGCTTTTTCTCCAAGACCTATTTGTCCCATCTTATACAATAACCGCTGGTGTGGAACAGTGTCAAATGTTTTGCAAAAATCTAAATAGACAACAGTTAGTGCCACAAAGGAGTCGTAAGAGAAACCAAGGTAAACTAGATATTGTTTCAATTCTGTAATCTAATTCCAAAATATATGAGCAAGCTTGGAGATCTCACTTCATGCCATGTGCATGCATGCTTGGAACATCAGTTCCTGGGACCATATCGCTGTGGCAAATGTGAGCAATTAGTCTCTCTGGAAGCTGAGGTTGGAGCTTTAAATAGGCTTATTGAAACACAGAGAGATTGTCAATCTTGAGGATTCTCAAGTGAGCATGTTGGAAAGAGCTGTGCTGCCTAACAGCCGGGAAAGCAGCTCATCCAGTGTACAGGGGATCCAGAAGGCAAGTTGTGGTGGTAAGGGATTCTATAATTAAGAGAACATACAGGGTAATCTGTGGCTCTGATAGCAGCAACCGAGTGTTTTGCGGTCTTCTGGGGGCCGGGTTCTGCATATTGTAGACAGAGTGGATAGATTATTGAGAGGGGCTGGTGAGGATCCAGCTGTTTTGGTGCACATCGGCACCAATGACATAGTAAGAGAAAGATGGAGAGTCCTAAAAGGTAATTTTAGGGACTTGGGGAGTAAGAATAATAATAATAATAAAAGATTTCCAGGGTAGTATTCTCAGAGACTTTAAATAAATATCAGGCTAGACAGTATAGAAAGGGAAGGTGTTTTAGTTAGTAACCAGGTGGGTGGATCTGGGGGCTTGGTTTGTACAGATAATAGAGAAGCATATACCCCCCCAAAAAAACAAAGGACAGAAAGCACTTGCTGCATGTGTGTTAAACGATAAGCTAAACGTCATGTCTACAAATGCTCGCAGTTTAGGGAATAAGATCCATGAACTTGTAACAGTAGTGGCAACTAAGAATGTTCATTTAGTTTAGTTACTGAGACTTGATCCAATGAGAAAAATGACTGGGACATAGTAATACCGGGGTACTCCTTATATAGAAAAGAACGGGGGAGGGGTGACCCTGTGTGTGAAAAATAACATACCGTATTTCCCCAAATGGGGAATTGGGGCCCAAAATTTGAAAAAAATGTTTTATCATAAAATTCATATTTATCCTCATCACTCCCATCCATTAACCGCCCCTAAATTAACCCTAAACACCCCATCAACCATAACTGCCCGTAAATTAACCCTAAAGACCCCAGTAACCATAACTGCCCCTAAATTAACCCTAAAGACCCCATTAACCATAACTACCACTAAATTAACCCCCACCTCCCCTAACTTTCAGTAGCCCATATATTAATTTTAAACTTACTGTTAGATGAGTTGTCTGAGCAGTGTGCATGCTACAAGCAAAGGGGCGGGGGACAGTCAGCACTGTGACTGCAGGGAGTTACTGGGAAGTACCGTAGTAACTGCAATCTACAACCACTGTATAAGACGCACCCAGTTTTTAGACCCTGCATTTTTCGAAAAAAAACAAAAAGGTGCATCTTGTACATGGGGAAATACGGTAAGATCTAACCTAACACAAGTTGGTGAAGGGAAAATAGTTTGATAAAAATAACTCATGTAGGTGTGATTTATAGACCCCCCTGGACAAGTAGAAGAGCTAGATAACCTAATTGAGGAAATTGCTAAAATGACAGAAAAGGGGGGAAGTTCTAATCATGGGTGATTTTAATCTTCCTGATGTGAACTGGAAAAGCAAAATAGCTGGTTGTGTGCAGATCTTCTAAACTCCCTACTGGGATTATTTTTAAAACAAGTAGCCGAGGAGCCAACTCGTAAGGAGACCATATTGGATTTAGTGTTCACAAATGGAGATTTGTTAACAGATATTTCTGTAAGTGAAAGTTTGGGACCCATTTCGGACATCAGTCTGCGTGGTTTAGTATACGAACAGTGACTAAGTCACACCACACAAAACCAAAAAGTTTTAGATTTTAGAAAAGCTGACTAAATACAAAAAAATCCGGGTGAGGAAGACAGACAGATCTATAAGATTAGGCAGACAGGGATTTCAGTTAGGAAAAGAAAGACTCATGAGTCATTTCATACAAGGCGGAGGTTCTACTTCAGTTGTCTAAGGTAAAGACAAATAAGTTTATGGGGCCTGATGGGATACACCCCAAGTCATTAAAAGAGCTTGGTGGTATACTAGCAAAACCATTAACGGAATTATTTAACGAATCATTGTTAACAGGAGTCGTCCCAGATGATTGGAAATTAGCAAATGTTGTGCCCATTCACAAAAAAGACGGTAGGGAGGAGTCGATCAACTACAGGCCCGTAAGTCTTACATCTGTAGCAGGGAAATTAATGGAAAAGGATTGTTGAACACCTGAAGTCACATGGGTTTCAAGATCAAAAACAACATGGGTTTACCTCGGGAAGATCATGCCAAACTTATTAATTTTTTTGGTTGGGTGACTAAAGTAAATCATCAAGGTGGTGCAATCAACATTGCGCATCTGGATTTCAGTAAGGCTTTTGACACTGTCCCACATAGAAGACTTATAAATAAACTGCAATCTCTGAGTTTAGGTCCCAATATTGTTGAATGGATTAGGGAGTGGCTGAGTCACAGAAAACAGAGGGTTGTAGTCAATGGAGTATTTTCGGAGCAAGGTCTTGTTACCAGTGGGGTACCTCAGGGATCTGTACTTAGGCCCATTCTCTGATATTTTTATTAGCAATATTGCAGAAGGTTTTGATGGTAAGGTATGTCTTTTTGCTGAAAAAAAATTTGCAACAGGGTTCATGTTCCTCGTGAGACCACACTTGGGGTATTGTGTACAGTACCGGAGACCATATCTCCAGAAGGATATAGATATGAGAAAGTTCAGGAAGGGCTACTAAAATGGTTCATGGACATCAGGATAAAACTTACCCAGAAAGGTTAAATGATCTTAACATATATAGCCTGGAAGAAATATGTGACAGGGAGGATATGATAGAAACATTTATAAGGTTTAACGGTAACATCAGGAAATATTACTTCACTGAAAGGGTAGTGGATGCATGGAATAGCCTTCCAGCAGAAGAGGTAGATGTTAATACAGTAAAGACATTTAAGCAAGCATTGGATAGGTAATAAGGCTAAGCTAGATATAGGATAAGGCCAGGGACTAAGGAAAGTATTCAGAGTTTGGCAAGACTGGATGGCCAAATGGTTCTTATCTGTCCTCACTCTATGTTTCTAAAGGTAAAGACTGGACCTACAAACCTCCACATTTTGTATACGACTGGTTGCTCCATGCTGCTCTGCCAATATTAAAGTGCCTTGTGGCATCATCCAGATCTCAAGTGTTTCTCCACTCTCCATCTTTTGCGTGATAAGGTAACCTTGGAAGTGGTCATCATAAAAATAAATTTCTGCACTGGATGGGAAACCCGACGCAAAGAATCTGTGGCAAGTTGAAAACACATGATCACCATAACGTTCCTTTACATTATATACCAACACAATCCAGGAGTTAGGAAAGGATAATTTTAGATTTCTGTTCGAAAAGCCATTAATGACCTGTAGATAATGCAGATTCATCTAATATTCTCTTCCAGGGGAGGGCTGGCAGCCTAAGGCCTGGGGGGCAAGTCTAGTCAAGTGGCCCATTGCACCACCAAAGCGAGCGACATTAAAAGTGGCCGTTGTGCGGCAGTCAGGCCACCGGCGCCTAATGAAATTAAAGCGACCGGCGTGCATGCACCGCGTCACCCAATGGCTGTGCCTCAGCTTTTCGTCCCAGGTCTTAAAAGGGGAGGGATGAAGAGCTGAGGCATGGCCATTGGGCCTGACTGCCACACGACGCAGGGGCGTACCTGTGGCAGATCCTGTATGTGGCACCCCCCCCACACACACACACTTTAAAACTGCATAGTTTCTATGGTTAGGCAAACATTGACAGGGGTACGGCAAAATTGTTATTATATACTGAGACACACATTGACGGTGGTACAGCATAACTGTTATCATTATATACTTAGGGATTACACTGTACCGCTGTCAATGTGTGCCTATACATTGAGCCAGACACTGACAATACTGCAGTACAACCCCTATCACTATATACTAAGCCAAACACTGATGTGGTGTAGGCCTAACACTTCAGTGACTAGCTTAGTATATTAGTAGGGAATTACAGCAATCACACTCCTATCATGCTAAGTCAGCCAGCACATGCTAGAACCTGGGCATGAATAGAATCCTATCATGCCCAGGTTCTAGCATGTGCTGGCATGTGCTGGCTGACTTAGCATGATAGGAGTGTGATTGCTGCTTTTGGAACAATCATCATATACTATATAATATATATATAAATACTATATATTAATATAAAAATATATAAATAATAATATAGTGTATGATGGATTTTCTGTCCAATTTTGGGTGAATTTACTTTTAATAAAAGCTGTTCGTTAAACACACCAAAAGTTGACAAAATAAAATAAAACAGCAATCACAACTCCAATCATGCCTAGGACAGCCAGTACATGCTGGATCCTAGGATGATAACGATGTAGAATTAAGGCCTCCTTGATGCTACACTTAACATGTGTTGATCATATCTTCAAAAATGCATTAATTTGGGCAGACCTAAGCTCAAAGAGCACAACTTTACTCGTATATCCTACTTGCATGCAGGTCCATCATCTGTTACTGTTTAGGATACCTGATTGAATCATGCAATGCTAAAGCTCAAAGTCAGTGAATGATAATGTATGCAGTCATATACATCACAATGACTCAAGTCCTTCCACACGCGTACACATATCTTACCCAGTATGCATTAAATTAGCACAGGAGATCCAAGGTGCGAGCATAGTCTTATGGAGCATCCTCAAGAACAATAACCAAAAACGTCCTGTTTACTGATGACCTTCAACTTACCGCTGCAAAAATAAGTACGCCTTGGGCAGAGTCTTTGCCTAGAATAACCGAAGATATGTAAAGCTCACGAAGCTCTTCTTTAACAGTGTCATTGGAAAAAATACGAGTATTTAGTACAATTGGCAAACACGAGTAAACCATCTGCAACAGGAAATCAAGTAAGAAAAACAGTATTGTAACAAAGAAAACACAGCAAAACACACTCATATCATGCCACGGCAGCCATGTAACATTGCATAGAACCTGGGCATGATAGTGAGATGTGATCTAACAGGCTCATATGTCATGCTAACCCCACTAATTAACATTCATCTATCCGACACACACTCATTAAACAACAACATACAATTCATCATAATTCCCTTAATCAACGCATAATTGCCTCATACATCCTTCCCCACCCCCTTATCTGAACTGCATATCTCTTACTCGAAGACTTCTGCAGGGGCCCTGCTGCTTCCCTCTGTGTTGCTGTGCGAGCAACTTCTCTTGCTCTGACCCCAGGGGAAGAAGGAATGGAGCAGAGTCATGTGACGTGCATTCAAGTGACTCCGCTGGGTTCCTGCTTCTCCTGGCCAGTAAAAGGGATGCTGCTCGCACACTGTTCGACCAAAACACAGGTAAGCAGCCTTTTTTTTTTTATTTCGGCATTTTGCCGATAATGCCCTTTTCGGCCACCGATATATCGGTGCATCCCTAGTAATTTCCTTCTCTCTCATTTAGTGTACCCATAAAAGTCATATACTGTTTTTTCCTTCAAAACAAGAAAGGCTTTCTATAGATATTAATGTTGTCATCATTTAATCCAATTTATTATAAATGAAAGTTTTTCAAACCTTGTAATCCTGCCCCCAAGCCTTATTTGGGACATCTTTGAAGTCAGCCTATTTAATTTACCCCCATCCAACCATATATTTCTGAAAACCAGAAACCAAGGTATTTCAAACTTCAAGCCTTTATCGGTTTATCACTGGTGTTATCAAATACATTGGATGCCTTCAAAATGGGTCTGGATATTTTCTTAGAAAGGCATGACATACAGGGCTATAAATAGAATATTTTATAGTTTCTTGATCCAAGGAGAAATCAGATTGCCTTTTGGAGTCAAGAATGATTTTTTCCCCTGATGGCAGAATTCAAAGTAGCTTTCTTTTGGATCAAGAGTAGGAAGGTTAGGTAGAAGGGTTGAACGTGATGGACTTAGGTCTTTTTTCAAGCTTATGTACTATGTAACTATGTATAGGTTTGTAGTAGTAATTTGTGTGTGTGTGTGTGGGGGGGGTATACAAATTGTACTTCAGGTATGAGTTTACAGCTTCTAGTATGTGTCGAACCAATATAAGTTCAGAAACATTTGAGTACAGTGTTACCACCCATGCATTGATTTGTCAGGTTGTTTGGATGCTAAAAGGCCACATATTTTAAGTTTGCCATCTGGTCAATCTCTGCCTATGTCTTTTTTTGGGACATATTTGAACCCAGTCAATGAAATGTATAAAACCATACATTTTTGTGAACTATCCCTTAACCCATAGAGTGCCAGCTACATAGGAGAAACAGCAATGTTGCCTCAGAAAGCTGGCTCCTATGTAGTGGTATCCTGATTGATCATGGAAAGTGATTGCACTGCAGGCTGTCTTTTTACTATGTCTGCCCAAGATGGCTGCCTCACCTTTTTTATGGCTCCCAATCTTCTCCAAAAAAATTCTAACTTTCCCGGCTTCAAAATATCATTCTCTGCAATATCATTGGATCGTCTATCTTCCTGACTATTTAGTTTTAAAGGATTGCTTTTCAGCACCAAGATGCAAAGTCCCTCACAGAAGCATAGTGACAATCAAGGTACTGTGCAATTCTTGATAACTTGCGGAATCTCACATTCAACCGCTCAGAGACGCCGTACTGCTGACCTACGCACTGAACCCAACTTATCGATTTGTTCAATTCAAATATTCCACTATATACAAATCCCCCAAATAATTAAATATCCTATAATTTTAGTTTTGGAAAAATCATTGTGTGTTTCAGTTTTGCAGCCAATATGACCATTTGTCTACTATCTGTATTTGGAATCAAAACGTCAAAGGCCTTTTACATTTTATGCTGGCTTGCTTTAACACTCAGCCAAGCCTGGATTCTAAAGCTATGCATATGGAATGAACTACCCCCAGATGCTAATCTCGCCAACATTAACCCCTCAGTGATATTCTCTGCTACCCATCTAAAACTCTGTCCTCCACAGACATCAAGGATCAATTCAAACTTACATACCTGGCTTAAATCACATCCTTCAAAAAACTGGCCGGAGATGCCGTGGGGGAGCAAAATTTAGGAGACCTAAATATCTTCCCAAAAATAATGTGGACCAAACTTCACTGAGAGAGGCTTAACCAATTACAGTGGTCGAGAGCAGGAAACAGCAGGTGCAAAAAGTCAGACCAAAAGATAGCCGGTGCCTTATTCCCACCCCAAATCACATTGCCGCAAAGCAACAAGAAACTCTAAACTCCCCAGACAGCCCTGTCAGAGCGGTCTTTTTTTTGTTTGTTTAAAAAAAAAAAAAAAGCTTGGCTCAAAGGATGACTTTCAATAGATCGCAGCGAGGTAGCTGCTCTGCTACGCACAAAACCCTGACCCACAATCAGGTTGTCTTCGAATGATTTAGCACCGGGTTCCCCACGAACGTGCAGTGTGCTACAGGAGAGAGACGGACCCCTTCTGTCCGCACTCCGGTCCCGAGGCAAACGGTTCTGCCCACCGGCCGGCTATCCTGGGCCAACCGAGGCTCCGCGGTATTGTCACGTTTAGGGGGGATTCAGTCATAATCCCACAGATGGGATTGGTTCCTCAGCCAAGCACATAAACCAAATGTCTGAACCTGCGGTTCCTCCCGTACTGAGCAGTATTACTATTGCAACAACACATCATCAGTAGTGTAAAACTAACCTGTCTCACAGCGGTCTAATCCCAGCTAACAATCCCTATTAGTGGGTGAACAAGCCAACACTTGGTGAATTCTGCTTCACGATAGGAAGAGCCGACGTTGAAGGATCAAAAAGCGACGTCACTATGAACGCTTGGCCACCACAAGCCAGTTATCCCTGTGGCAACTTTTCTGACACCTCCTGCTTAAAAACCCAAAAAGTCAGAAGGATCGTGAGGCCCCGCTTTCACGTATGTCTGTATTCATACTGAAAATAAAGATCAAGCAAGCTTTTGTTCTTCTACTCCACGGGAGGTTTCTGTCCTTCCTGAGCTCGCCCTGAGCTGTCCTATGTAATGCGAAATCAATAAGGAACAAGACAAAACAAGATCTTGATTGCATTACTGAAACGTGGCTGGTTGAAAATGCATGCCCCATCTTGTAAGCAGCTGTGCCAAGCAATTTTAAGGCAAGACAGGAGGCTTCCTATTTTGCATATCTTCCTTTACTACCCACCAACAGCAGCAAAGAAAGAGTTAACGAAAACAAAGAAAACAACCAATAAAACTGCAAACAGAAGGGTATATAAGTCCTTGTCAATCCCTCCTCTTCCTCTTTCTTTGCTGCTCAACGTTATTGCAGGTCAGATTCTCTCTATACTGTGACACTTGTTTGATTTATTCATTGCCTTATTGATTATCGATTATTGATTTATTCAAGTTGCGGATATATATATTGGTATCTGCTTTATATCTTGTCCTTCTGCCCTTTTGTTTTACTGTCCGGTTTGTTTTTATATTTCTTCTTGTTCTTTTGCCCGTTCTCAGGTTTTTTCCCCGGCTCCGGACTCCCTTCTGTCCGATCTCCCTATGCCCCCGCCGCTACCGCCGGCGCCAAACCTGTATGTTCTTTTCTTTCTCACCTCCGTTCTTCGGACTTCTCTGTTTGTCTGCCGTATGCTTCTCGCCGGCAGTCCTCTTTTTTCTGTTTTCTTCCCGGTTCGCGGGAACTTTTCTCCCTTGTAGCCGCCGCAAGGCGGCCGTTTGGCGGGCTGAAGAGCTCTCGCATAGCGAGATTTCGTTGCCATCTTGGTGCACTCTTCGTTTTTTCCCTCGCGGCGGCCATCTTTGTGTCCCTTTTATTATACCTTTGCATCTGTTCTCGGCGGCCATTTTTGTTGAGGAGCCGGTTTCTTGTTTTTTACACTTTCTTTCTATTTACACCTTTGTTTTTCAATTTTTTTCACTAGGTTGCTCTGACAGGCTGAGTCCCTGTTATTTCCTCAAGTGAGCCTTCAACTATATGCCTCTTTAAACTCCGGGAACCTTTCTTACTATTGGTTTCTGACAGGCTGAGCCCTCACTGATTGCATAAAATAAAAAAACCCAAAAAAAACAAAACAGGCTGAGTCCCTGTTTATTCCCGCGGATCCCGTGCTTATAAGCTATTACACAGGTTGAGTCCCTGTTTTTATCGGCTGATCCTCAGTATCCCTTATCTATCATCATGTCCCAGGATAGCGCCCATGGCCAGGATGCCTTTATGGCTTGGCTGGAATCAAAATTTTCCTCCTCGGTAGAAAACCTTATTTCCAAGGTGTCGGCCTCCTTGCCCCAGCCGGCCCAACTCGTACCTTCAGCCTCAGTGGCCCCTACTCCTGTTCCCTCCGATTCTGATTCGGTCAAATCCGGAGAGGATACTCGCAGTCCCAAAAGACCTTGGAAAGGCAATAGCGCCTCTGCGGGTAAGGGCAAGACTCCTGCCAAACGTCCTAAATACTCCCTTGCTTCGCAACTCTCGGGGCTCTACCCCACTGGAGACGAGGGCTCTCCCCTACTCCCCCTCTCCGTTATTGATGAATGGCAGGCAGAGGGTTCAGACAATTCAGAGGCATCTATTAACCTGGCCTCGTCCAGGACCTTAGACTCACGTTACATCGGTGAGTGTTTAGTGGATGAGCCCCACCATTCTGAAATCTAGCTGGGGGCCCCTCCGTTACCCCTCACTCTGCCTCTACTGACCTCCCGGTCTTAGACCCATGAGGGGCTTTGCTATTCGATCCCACTACCATGCCGCACCCTAAGGCCACTGAATGGGCTCCCCCGGAACATATTGGCTTATATTTACATAAATGGCTGCGTAAGCCTTTGCCCTCGCCCTCGTATCCCTGATAAGGTGGCGCTCACCCCTGAATTTGATCCCAACGTCCTTTTCTTGTTGTCCGCTACTCGGCGTGACCCCAGGAAGGCCCTAGAGCAAGGCCTTAAGTCTGCCCAGGATAAGCTCCTGGACCTGGTGGGCCCTGTAACACAGATTCTGTCCCTGGCGGACAGGGCTTTCCTTCATGCGTCTCCCCTAGACCCCAAGCTTATCCGAGACTGGGCCCTCCGGACTGTTTGTCTCCTAGGCAACGCCAATGTTGCTATAGCCACGGAATGACGCAAGGCGGCCCTCCTTCGCATGGACCCTCGCCTGGCTGAACTTGGCTCCAAAGACCTGGGCGCGGCCGCAAACGGTCTTCTTTTTGGGGACTCTTGTGAAGGAGCTCAACCGATACGTCTCCCTACTGGCTTCCTGGAACAAGGCCAAGCTCTCCCTGCGGGGCTGGGTCGCCAGCCGTTCTGCCTTCCAAGGTTCCAGACACTTCCAGCAACCACAGTTGGCTTACCGAGGTGCCTTCAACCAGCGATCGTTCCCGCCGAGAGGAAACAGCAGGGGCAGAGGTTCCACCGGTTTTCCCAGAGGACGCTCCGGCTTCGGTAAGTCCTGTCATTTCTTGCCTTTCTTTCCCTCCACAGGTTGCTGGCAGGATCTCCAGTTTTTTCCACAACTGGGTTCGCATTACGTCAGATCCTTGGGTCCTCCAAACAGTTTGTGGCTATCGGATCGACTTCATCTCCCCTCTTCACCAGGTACGGAGACCTCTTCCTATGTTCCGTTCAAAGTCCGATCACCAGTTTATAGAGGCCGAGCTCTAAGCCCTTCGGGACAAGGGCGCTATCCAACTGGCTCGGGAACCCGTCACTTTCCTCAGTTCCATCTTTCTGGTCCGCAAGCGTTCCAGGGAATTTCGCCCCGTGATCAACCTTCGGTCCCTCAACGCATTTGTGGTCTACTGCCATTTCAAGATGAAGGGTATCCATCTTCTGCGGGACCTTATGTCCGAGGGGGACTAGTTTACTCGTTTGGATCTCAAGGACACTTACCTTGCCGTCCCGATCCACCCGGACCACAGGCGGTTCCTCCAGTTTCGTTGGGGCAGTCAAATCTGGCAATTCCGCTCTCTCCCGTTTGGCCTCAGTTCCGCCCCTCGGTGCTTTACAAAGCTCCTCAAGCCGGTTATGGCTTTCTTCCGATCTCGGGGGATCAGGTGTATCGTGTATCTCGACGACATTCTTCTCTTTTCCAGGTGTCGGGATCTCCTCCAGGGCCAGACGGACTTTGTGGTGCAGACGCTACATCAACTCGGCTTCGTCGTCAACACGCTAAAGTCAGAGTTATCGCCCCGGCAACGTATCCAATTCTTGGGTTTCGAAATAGACTCCAAGGCAGCCATGTTGCGTCTCCCGATGTCCAAGGTTGTGGCCATTCGGAAGGAGATTCGTTCCCTTCTTCGGAAGGATGTCTGCTCGCTCCGCCTGCTGGCTCGCGTGGTGGGGCTCCTAGCGGCGTACATCCAGGCTATTTCTCCGGGTCCGTTACACTACCGGGCTCTCTAGCGTCTCAAGGCTCAACACCTGCGGTCGCTCCCTTCTTACGACCAACCCGTTCACCTCACGCAGGAGGTTCGTCAGGAGTTGGGTTGGTGGCTTCGCCATATGGAGGCCTGGAATGGCCGGGCCATCTTCGCCAGTCAACCGAATTTCGTCCTCGAGTCTGACGCCAGTCTGCTGGGCTGGGGCGCAGCCTCCCTCACCGAAGCGACGGGAGGTCGATGGTTGCCAGAGGAACGCTCCCTGCACATCAATTGTCTGGAGCTGATTGCGGGCTCGTTCGCCATCCGGAGTCTGGCAAAGGACCAGTCGGATTGTTGTCTTCTCCTCCGAATGGACAATGTCTCGGCGGTAAGATACATCAACAGGCTGGGAGGCACTCGGTCCAAACTTCTTACGGAATTGACGAAGGATATCTTCCACTTTTGTCTAGCTCGCAACATCACGTTACAGGCAGAGTACCTCCCGGGTCCGGAGAACCAGCTAGCGGACTGGTTCTAGAGACATTGGAGGGACGAAAGCGACTGGCAGCTTCACCCATGGGTCTTTCGGGACATTCTTCGCCTCAGAGGCCCTCTTCACCTGGACCTCTTTGCGTCTCGGACGAACCGTCAGCTGTCGGATTTCTTCAGTTGGCTTCCGGACCCAGAGGCCCTGGCGACGGACGCTTTCACCCAGACGTGGCCAGTGTCCGGCGCCTATGCTTTCCCCCCCTTCGCGCTCATCCCCCAGGGTGATTCATTACCTTCGGCGCTCCGGGGGCTCCCTGGTCCTAGTGGCCCTGTTGTGGCACGCGCAGCCCTGGTTCCCTGCGCTGCTGGGGATGTCGATCATGGATCCATTGGCTCTTCCTTCCCGTGTCGTTTGCTTCGGGGTATTCGCTTATCCAGGCCTCCGGCCCCACGCTATGATTCCCTGTGGGATGTGGCTGTGGTTCTGGATTTCCTGCGGTCCTGGCTGGATAACGATTCTCTTTCTTTGCGTGAATTATCCTCCAAGCTTACCCTGCTTCTTTGTCTCTTATCTTTCCGCAGAGTTTCTGATGTGCGGGCTTTTGATGCCTCTGCAATCTCCTTCTCTCCTGACGGAGTCCTCTTCACCATCCACAGGAGGACGAAGTTCCTGTCGTCTTCTGTTTCTTACCCTTACCTGCCGGATGATCCTAAAGCTCTGCATTGCTAGGTGTCTCCGGTCTTATCTGGCTCGTACTTCAGCGATCCGGCCTCCTTCTGTTTCCCAGTTGCTTATTTAAGCCATTTCGGGCCCACATTGGGTAGGTGGGTTCGTTGGCTCCTCTCTCTGGCCGGCGTTCCATCCTCGTTTGGTGCCCACTCGGTCCGGGGCGCGGCTGATTCTGGTGCCCTTCGGGCGGGTGGGGCTCTGAGCGATATTTTACGAGCGTCAGACTGGTCCTGCACTACCACCTTTCATACCTTTTATTTTCGTTCTTTGCCCTCGGCGGCTTCTGAGTTGGTGTCGAGCGTTAAAACTGCAAAATAGGAAGCCTCCTGTCTTGCCTTAAAATTGGAAATTATTCTAGCCTAGGTGCCCGAATAATTATAATTTTAATAAAGACAGGAGGCGAGTATTTTCCCTCCCTTCCCTCCCCTGTTGGCATCGTGTTCCTGGGGTAAGTGGTTGTAGGTTTTCTTTCACCTTTTCCCTATCCTGCATTGTGCATTTGCTGTTTGCTGTATTTATTGAATATGTTTTATGTATTTGGCTGGTCTTCGTACCCATACCTGGGATATGGTCCTTTTACGTCTCTCTCTTTCTTTTCAGCCTGAAAGTCTTGGTCTACGGTGGTGGAGATGTTTTCCTTCGCCACGGTTCTTCGGTGTCGCCTTTTGAGGACGTTTTCCTTTTGGTGCCAGTTTTTCCCAGTTGGAGTTCTGGCTCAGTTCCGGTTCCTGTTGCCTGATGTTGGCTGCTGTCTTTCGGTTCCGGTTCTCAGCGTTTTGAAAGAGGAAGAGGAGGGAATGACTAGGATTTATATACCCTCTGTTTGCAGTTTTATTGGTTGTTTTCGTTAACTCTTTCTTTGCTGCTGTTGGTGGGTAGTAAAGGAAGATGTGCAAAATAGGAAGCCTCCTGTCTTTATTAAAATTATAATTATTCGGGCACCTAGGCTAGAATAATTTCCAATTATTCAATGCACCATTATTCTAGAACCAAATGCAAGGGAGGAGGAATAGCAATTGCATCAAATCATCTTTACATTCTTGGCCACTATCAAGTATTACACCAAAACACTTTGAATGCATAGCTGCCCCTATTTTCATAGCGAAAAGGTTCAGGATCCTAATAATATAAAGGCCTCCTGGTGATGGGAAGGGATTCATAGAAGAATTCTTAGAGCTGGTGACAGGACCTGGAACATCCAAGTTTGTTAATGCCTAGACCGATAACACCCTTTCCCATCTTGAGCCTCCTCTGCATGATGAGCACTCTTGGCTTCACACAAACTGTCATCTCTTCCACTCACAAAAGAGACCACACACAAGACCTATTGAAAAAAAGTGGTGAGATTGCTTCTAAAAATGCCTTCATTAGACACAGAATGCATGCCAAACTGTAGGCCTGTCTACGAATCTCCTTTTCTGAGATAAATATTAAAAAATGTGTTAATTCAACTTGAGGCCCATCAGCCTTCAGAAAACTTCACAGCACTGAATCAGCCCTGGTTTGTGTTCTAAATGATCTCCTGATGGAAAGAGACAAGAGTGACTGCTCATTGCTAATTTTTCTAAATCTATCAGCTGCATTTCACACTATTGATCATCAGCCTGGAAGGTACAGTTCTAGTGTGGTTTAAATCATTTCTCACAAACAGATCACAGAGAGTATCATCAGGAGTATGCGCTTCAGCTCCCACGCTACTAACATGTGAAGTACCACATGGATCTATTCTATCCCCCAACTCTATTTGTCATATGTGACGCTGAGGCCACTGGAAAAGCCTGGCAGCCTCCTCCCTATCGACTATGGGCCCTGGCTTTATAAAGACTTCTGTGTCTACCCCCAGAAGTATATCATCCCATCATTTGCTGAGGAGATTATGTTTAATGTCAGATCCCACCCCATGGTGCATTAATGTGTTGTATAAGTCAGAACCCCCCCCCTCAGTTTCACCACTACAGACTACCGATTTCGGCCAGTAATAGATAGTGGAGGTTGGGACCCTATTGTAGTGTTAATCCCTTTACTGCCCCTATTGTCTCTGGGAGGCAGATTAAGGGGCGGTTTGTATCCTAATATCTTGTTTTATGTTAATGTGTGCTTTGCTGGCTATATCCAGCCCTGTGTGTGAAAAGATAAAGCAGTCTTAGTTTTGGTTATACCCTACACTGAGTCTCGGCTGGTGACTGGGAAACTGAGGAAATAGTGTGTTGTCCCAGGCTGAGGAGCACAAGTCAGTCGGACTATCCAGCTCCGTGACATTGGTGGCAGTGGTGGGATTGTTTCCTAGTCTGAGGGACACTTCCTTTCCACCAGGATCTATCTCCAGGAAAGAGAATGGAAGGAAGCTACGCAGGGCTGATCCAGAGGGAATGTACCGCCTGAAGCTCTGGAGGGAGGTTCTCCACTTGGAAAATAAGCACGAGGGGAAAAGCCTCCCAACCTTTGAGTAAAGGTTCTGGCTCCAGTGGAAGTTGCTGATGCCGTTCTTGGGGAAGCAGCCCAAAGAGGAATGGGTGGCTGAGCTGGAGGTGCTGGTCCACGTGGCATTATTATTGGAAAGTATAGAAAAAGATCCCGACTTCAGTAATGCATCGGAGTGTCGGGGGGGAGAAGACCTCCAGGAGCGAAGGGCTGAGGATATCGTGCCCGGGCTGTGGGCTGACCTGAATTATTTGGTCACACAAGAATAGGAACTGAACAGGCACATCAAGAGTTGTTCGACCATGTTCAACAGTATGCCCCAGTGACCATGGATGTTATGGAGTGATCATCTGAGGATATTGACCCAGAAGGGGTGGATGGGACATGCAGTCTCCACCCGAGTCACAGGGATACTGATCCGATACCAGAGCTTTGTGACTTTACACCACAGCCAGATCCAGAGATTGTGGGTTTAATAGATATTACATCTGAGGATGTTGTTCCGGGAGGGCTATCCAGCTCTGTGACACCATATACATGCTGCCGCTGGGGGACATAATCAGTTGTCTTAAGATATCACTGCTAATTGGATGATGCACAACTTCTCTAATCAACAGATGCTTAGCAGTTCTCCTACACTGGATAGAAACTAGCTGGTTAAGGGCAAACCTTGATAAGACAGAAGACTTGCTGATCAGAAGAAAGAGGATGTCAACTCCTCGGAGTGTTGCTTGACAATGGTTTGTCACTTAAACAACATCTGCCTCCTTTCATCTGAGGAACGTAGCCAGGATAAAGCACCTAATCCCACCTGAGTAAACTGTCATCTTAATCCATGCTTTTGTGACATCTTGTTTGGATCACTGCAACGTATTATACTTCCTCGTTAAAAAAGAACTTCCTCGTTAACAGATGGCCCAAAATGCAGCAGCCAGGCTATTAACAAATGTGTCCCACATATGCCATACCACACGTTCTCTGCTCTCTCCATTGGCTTCCTATTTAATATAGAATCTATTTTAAGACTGTTGACATTTAAAGCCATAAAAAACTAGGGCTTCTGTTATTTGAAAGAAGTATCGCCCTACATCCCAACTTGCCCCTTCGATCTACACATTTATCTCTTTCAGTGCCCAGAGTGTGCACAAAACCGGGCTCCAGTGCATTCTGGCATGCTGCTCCTACACTCAGTCAGGGAAGCCCCATCTTTAGAGACTTTGAAAAGAAAAAAATACTTAAAACTCATCTTTTCTCCCAATCATTCAGCTAATTCACTTTGCTTCAAATTAATGACCAATTATGTAACTACATTAAGTTAACATATATGTTTAACCCTGTAAAGTGCTTTTGTGTCCCACTGGGAGAAAAGTGCAACATAAATGCCTTCTGTTGCCTTCGCTTTCCTCCCTTGACAGAAATCTTGCATGTTTAAAGAGAACTTGTGAGACTTCCGACAAAGACAGATGCTTTGCCAGAGGAGAATAGAAGACTGCTTATCAGTCTGTGACCAGTGCTCAGATCCAAGGAGCAAGCAGGCAGCCAATATGTGGAAACAAAGGCCTAATCGCTGCTACCACACCACCATGCTGGCCAAGCTACAGTGCACATGTAAGCGATGCTAGCCAGGCTTCAGTCTACTTCATCCCCCCTGCAGGGGGTAAGGAAACATTCATGTCCATCTGTGGAGCGGGTCCCTCATCAAGCCCATCCATGGACACAGTCTGGGACAGGTACATGGTCCCCACTTACCAGGTAGGGCAAGAAGACACATGGGGATGCTGGGAGGTCTTATTTCTTATGCCCTAACAGAGTCACGAGAAGCCTCTGCATAGTGCTAGGGACAGTAAAATAATAGGGCTCAAAACATCTGACATAATCAGTTCTTCCCACCTATTATGATTAAACTACAACTTGTTGGCACTTCTCTTTAGCCCGCTCACAGCTTTTATGACAGAAGGTTGCATCACAGCATCAAGAGAGAATCTTGTGGCTTCTTACAGAAGAGACAGGTTTTCTACTCACAGAGAGGATAAATCAAATCACCCTCACAAAAGGGAAAACAACCAATTAAACCTGTGCTCTTTATAAATGACTAGCAGAAGGCTACTGGAGGTGGATTATAAATGTTATGAAAGAGCAGCAATGATTATTGTCAGGGTACCTGTAGGCGCACAATGTCTTGTGGTTTGAAGTCATTTGGAGAGCAGCCACACCAATCCACAATATGTTTGTACTGACACCTGCATCCCAGTTTTCTGTTCCAGTTTGTCACTCTCAGGTTGTTATCGACAAGTGTATCACAAGCAGGGCTGTTCTCCAAGACTGTATGAAAAAAGGACTAGAAAGAAAGAAAGAAAGTTGAGAGAAAGGGACAATAAAATGAAGGTATCGGGATGAACAGTGGTGGGTTTTTTAAAAAGAAAAAGGATTTGGGAAAAAGCCTTAAAGTTACATGTTATGCTCAACCTCAGCCGGCAGCAATGTGTATTTGTAGAAGCGTTTCAAGTCTGACACCAGGATATCCTCCGTATAGGTAACATATGCTACGAAATTGCGTGTCAGAGCAAACCAGTCTGATCCACCATCCACCACAATGCCTTCTGGAATTAGTCTTTCTCCAAGACGCCACATGTGAGAGTCACACTCATGGAAAAGGCGGTCCAATCCTTGTTTCTTAATAAACCTGAGACAGAGACCATACTTACAAACAACAATAGTGTAAAAGTAACAAAAGGCTTGATTTACTTTATTGTCAACTATAAAAAGCCCATCTCAGCTGCAGCCATCTAAGGGGCAAAACCGTACCTGTAAAGAAACTGTAGCACCTTAACTATGAAAGAGTAGGACATGCTGATAACACTTAACAATATATACTATTCTTAGAACATGTTCCTTTAACTCTATGTAGACTGAGGAAAAAAGTCTGCACTTTTTTTTTTTTACATCATCCCATAAGAGTTTTTCCTCATGTGGGAGAACACTATGCTAGTCTAGTCTCCAGACCTATTGTACAAGACATGGCTGAACAATATGCATTGTATTTCAGCATTCTGATTGTGTTCATTAGACTTGTGCAAATGGACCAAAAACCTTTTAGACATTTTTCTGTTTTTGGTCCATTTGCTATTGGACAACAAATTTTGTTTGCCTTTGGTTCGGATGAAATTCAAAGGGCTTTTTCCATTCTGAAACAATATTTGTTGTCACTCACCCTCACAATGTCTCCCTAACTTCTCTGCCGACTGCTTCCATCTCGCTGTCTCCTTTTCCGCAGTTGTACTTCTTTTCCTATTTTTCTTCTGTCTTTGTCCGCTTCTCCCTGGTATCAGCTCCATTAACCAGGCCTCCATGAGAACTTCTGTAAAAGGGTAAAGCTATGCCAGGCTGACCCTGGAGCACATGTTAATGTTCCGACATTCTACGGACGTACTCCAAGAAGCCAGAAAAAAAGAAGCATTTCCGCACCTCTCTCTCTCTGTGAATCTATCTGTATTATTCTGGCCTCTTGAAATACTTCTGCAAAAATGTGGAGCCACGAGGAAAAAGTTCACCAAGGCGCTATCCTTTTGCAGAAGTGCCCTGTGAGGCCTGGTTAATGGAGCCAATTCTATGGAGAAGCAGACAAAGAAATTAAAAAAAAAATCCTTTTGGGAATGGGATTATTTTACCTCTGCCCAACTGAGTTTGACACACTTTTGAGATGATGCCCACTTTCCCACTTACCTAGCGTTGTCACGACCATGAGACTTCAAAAAATTCTTCTCTCTGTATTTAGACAGGAACTGTATCAGTTCATTATTAGTCCTGGGAAAAGAAAATTCAGAAAAGAAGGAGTCACATACACATACTAGCAATTTTTCAGATGGCTTCATTGAGTAATAAGTACTCACCTGGTGGGATAGTCAGTGGCACTCAAGTTAATGAAAAAGTCCCAGGGCCAATCAGTCATTTGTAGCAAATCTTGCATGCTGCGCAAGTACATTGTCAACAAGCTTGCACCACCCCAGATCGTCGTCATGCGCCACTGTGTAATACGTATATTTGTGTACCTCTGTGCCAACTCTGTTACTTTACTATGCATGTAACTGGATCGCTGCATGAAAAAAGTGGGGATAAGTAACAAATATAAAAAAAATGATGTAACCTTAGATTTTTTTTTAAAAATATATTTTTTAGTATTATTGTGACCATGTTCGTATACCTGATCCACATGGATGTAATAAAAGTGATCCTTATGGTATATGGCTTTAATTAGGCGTTTTAGTTGTCTCACAGCTCTGCCATGTACAACAAGCATGTATGCTACACGTACAGGCTTTTCAGCCTGTGGAGCCCGTGCTTCCGACTCTTCCCACTGTAGACCTGAGCTAATTTTTCCTTAGAAAGGGAAGAAAAGTGATAATTTAATCTGATCATTTTGTCTAAGGTAACACATTCACTCCATCCAGAAACATCTTTACATGAAACAGATGATAGATCATTTTAACATTTTTTTTTGTACCCACACAAGTATATATTATATATATTTAATTATTTTTTTAAATTATTTTTATTAATTTTTCCCAGAACAAGAAGGGCATTTTTTAGAATTTGTTTTTTTAATAAATTTGAAATTATTATTTGAATTTTTTTTTTTTCTTATCCACAAAAGGTAATGAAAAAAAACTTGCTAAAAAGCTTCTACTACTTGTCCTGAGTTTAGAAATAAATGTTTTTTGCGAGTTATAGGGCAATAAGTACAAGTAGCATTTTGCTATTTCAAAATCATTCTGGTAATCCTGTTTCCTTGGCCAGCTTCAAAGATGTCCCAAATAGGACAATTTAATTTACGTAGAAACATAGAAAGTGAGGGCAGATGAGAACCATTTGACCCATCTAGTCTGTCCAATCTCTGAATACTTTCTTTAGTCCCTGGCCTTATCCTATATCTAGCTTAGCCTTATGGCTATCCCATGCTTGCTTAAATGTTTTCACTGTATTAACACCTACCATTTCTGCTGGAATGCTATTCCATGCACCAACTACCCTTCCAGTAAAGTAATATTTCCTGATGTTAACTTTAAACATTTGCCCTCCTCAGCTTATGGTAGTATTTCTCCTTTTAAATAAACTACCCTCTTTTATCATGTTGATTCCCTTTAGCCCGTTCAATACCAGGGGTTTTTGGTACCTGGGGTTTTTGCCATATTTCGGTTCAGCGATCATTCTTTTTTCCTGCGAATAGTGTACCCATGTAAACTATAGAGAACTTTCTTTTGATACCATAGTTGGATGATTAGCTGAAAATGTAGAATTTTTTTTTTATTTAATTTTTTCCAGAAGAAGGGCATTCTTTAGATACTATTATTTTTATAAATTTGAAATTATTATTTGAAAAATCTTTTACTCATCCACAAAAGGTAATGAAAAAAAACTTGCTAAAAAGCTTCTACTTCTTGTCCCTGCCGCTGCAAAAAGTGCTGGACATACCGGTACGTCCATAGGGGACTCTTGGGATGCGTTTTTTGGATGAACCGGTACGTCCATAGGGGACTGAAGGGGTTAAGTAGTTAAATGTTTCTATCATAACCCCCCCTGTTTTTTCCAGGCTATATATGTTAAGATCCTTTAACCCTTCCTCGTAGGTTTTATCCTGTAATCCATGAACCATTTTAGTAACCCTTCTCTGAACTTTCTCCAGCATATGTATATCCTTCTGGAGATTTGGTCTCCAGTACTGTACACAATACTTCAAGTGAGGTCTCACCAGTGTTCTGTACAACGGCATAAGCACTTCCCTCTTTCTACTGCCAATACCTCTCCCTATACAACCAAGCATTCCCTAATCACCCTAAATCCCTTTCCTCACATGTTGAGGTTAGGACAGATTGTAAGCTTGCGAGCAGGGCTCTTTCCACCTAATGTATCGGTTTATCTTAGTCTGTCAATTCTTCTCTTGTCATACCCCTTGAATATATGTATTGTATTAAACTGTTGGCGCTATATAAATAAAAGATAATAATATCAAACATTCTATACTCTGTCCTTGGGGTTTTATGCCCTAGATGCATTACTTTGCATTTATCCACATTAAATGCCAGTTGCCACAGCTCTGACCATTTTTCCAGTTTACCTATATAATTTGGCTTATCCCTCCAGGAACATCAATTTTTGTGTCAGCAAAAAGACATACCTTTCCATCAAGACCTTCTGAGAGATCACTAATAAAAATATTAGAGAATGGGTCGAAATACAGATCCTTGAGGTACCTCATTGGTAACAAGACCTTGCTCTGAATACACACCATTGACTACAACCCTCTGTTTTCTGTGACTCTCCACTCCCTAATCCATTCAACAATATTGTGATCTAAACTCAGAGCTTGCAGTTTATTGATAAGTCTTCTATGCGGGACAGTGTCAAATGCGTTACTGAAATCCAGATATGCAATGTCTACTGCACCACCTTGATTAATTACTTTGGTCGCCCAATCAAAAAAAAAAATCACTAAGATTAGTTTGGCATGAACTTCCTGAGGTAAACCCAGGTTATATTTGATCTTGAAACCCATGTGACTTCAGGTGTTCAACAATCCTACCATTTAACAGTTTCCATTAATTTACCCACTACAGATGTAAGACTTACTGGCCCGACTTCTCCCTACAGCATTTTTGTGAACAGGCACAACATTCGCTAATTTCCAATACCCTGGGACGACTCCCATTACCAATGATCCCTTAAATAAATCCGTTAACGGTTTTACTAGCACACCACCAAGCTCTTTTAATAACTTGAGGTGTATCCCATCAGGACCCACTGACTTATTTGTCTTTACCTTAAAGACAACTTAAGTAGAACCTCCTCCTTGATTAACTCACATGTATCAAATGACTCAGTCTTTTTTACCTAACTGAGGTCCCTTTCCTTCATTTTCATTTGTAAAAACTGAACAGAAATATTCATTGAGGTAGTCAGCAAGACCTTTATCCTCTTCTACATACCTTCCTTTTGTTTCAAGGTATCGTACTGGTATTTTAACACTTTGCATGCCCTAATTTTACTACCAGCCTTTGTCAAATCTTGTAGTAGTAATTTATCATTTTTTCACACAAATTGTTCTTCAGGTATAAATTTACGTCTCCTTGTATATGTCACAGTCGAACACCACCCGATATGTGTTCAGTGACATCTACTGAGTACAGTGATACTACCCATGCATTGGTTTCTCAGGTCATTTGGAGGCTAAAAGGCCACATTTGGGGCATGTGCAATTCAATTTTTCAACTTAGAATTTTGACATCTGGTCTTTTTGTCCCATATCTTATCTGGGACATCTTTGAAGCCAGCCAATTCAATTTACCCCTATTTACACCCCAGGGCATTTCAAATAGTGGTGTTTTAACACTTTCCATTCTACCACCAGCCTTTGCCAAAGTTTGTGGTAGTAATCGGTTTTTGTGGATTTTTTAAAATTTTACAGCTCCTGGTATATGTCACAGCAAGAAAACATTCCAATATGTGTTTAGCAATATCATCGGAGTACAATGATACCACCCATACATAGGGTTGCCTGGTTGGGATGTGTGAATAACTTTTTTCATTTTAACATGTGGTCAGTCTGCACCCATGTCCTATTTGGGACATCTTTGGCCAATTCAATTTAGCACCATCAAACTATACATTTGGTTTTAAGCTAGACACCCCATGGGCATTTTAAATGCTAGTATTTTAACTCTTCCATGCCATGATTTTTGGGAAGATGCAGTGCTAATTTTAGCACTTGCACATAAATTGTTATATTTGTGGAGTTTATTATTTTACATTTAGTTGGAACTGGATTGTTCCCCTGTTTTTAAATGTTATATATATATTTATTTTTTAAACTATTTTTAGTTTTTTCTATTTTTTTTATATCATGGTTGAACGCAGTATCTGAGCCCAGAGTTCTCAGGAGAGTCAAGAGAGTCCCTCTTGGAAACTTGTTCATTGCTTTTTAACAGAGCTGTGACATTGCATCCTGGGGTGTGTTTTCTGTGTTGTAGAATACCTCACTATCGAGGTATTTCAGTAACAGGAGGCGCTAAGCTCTTAAATCGGGCATCTGCAACCATATTGTATATGGCAGACTTGATAACCTGGGGAGGAGCCACCTAGGGCCCTTAAGTGCAGATTTTTTGGTGTTGCTGAATGTCTTAACATTGGTGCATTAGAGCAACACTAGTTAATGCCATGACGTGGCAGGAGCCTGGCATGTCTTTGGCTGTTAAGGGGTTAATATCTGTACCAACAGCAAATGTTAAATATTAACATTTTCTATAGTAATGAATGTACGCAGATAAACAAACTGAACATGGAAGTGTTGAACCCAGGGACTACGAAGAGAATGCCTTGGGAATGTGTGGCTCCAACACCTCTATGCAAGCGTGAGCACACATACCTTTACAGTAAAACTGATAATGTGACAGAAGCTGTCAGGAATATAAAAGTTGGGCTAAGAGAAAACATTTTCTTTTCAAATAAAGGACATCATAGAAGCAAATTCTTCCACTGGTGTCTGGGGGGAAAATAAAAAAATTAGGAGCAAAGCATGTTTTAGCCCACTCAGACCACAACATGAAAGGCGAGCAATGTTTCAGATTGCTAAACATTACTAATACCGTATTTGTCCGAATATATGCAACCCCCACTTTAAGTTTTTAAATTGAGGGTACGGCCTATAATCATGGTTTAGCGCAGGAATGCGCAATTTGTATTGCCCAATGCCTGGGACATGAAGTTCCGGGCGCCAGGCAGGCAGCAGGGTTAGGATCCAGATCCCCCACAGCACTGCAGGGGAACTGGATCCTACTCTCCCCGGCAGCCGGTGGACACGCATCGTGCACACGTCCACCGCTGGCCCTGCTAGAACTGGTGGTAAGTCGGGGGGGGCAGAGTGGCTTTATATCCAGGGAGTAGAGTGGCAGCATATCTATAAGTAAAGTGCATTAAAATGGCTATTGGTTTTCTGTTTGTATGTATGTAATATATGTTGGCTAACTGCATAATACATACCAAAAATGTTAAAATACAGTATGTTTGGTAGTATACTGTTTTACTATTTCACTGATGTGTATTTTTTCTAAAAATATACATTTTTCTTTAAAAAAGCACCTAACTTTTAGGGTGCGGCCTATAATCGAGCCAATACGGTATAATATATACCGTACTTACCGGCGTATAGCACGCACCCTCGCCGGGACCGGAAGTGAGGGAGACGCGGCTGCAGATCGTGCAGCTCTAGGATATATCGGCATATAACACGCAGGTAGGATTTCGGCTTTTTTTTTCGTTTTTACAAAAGTGCGTGTTATACGGCGATAAATACGGTAATATATATATATATATATATATATATATATATACACACATTTTTTTTTTTTTACAAGCAAAGTTAAAGAACAATCCCGATGGCACATTTTTTGTAATTTGGAGGCTATTTGTACAGCCAGTAGTCTTAATCATTCCACTGCATTGATTGCCACTACCTGTCAGTTGGCAGTTTCTTGGTACTCTTTGTGGCATGAGTTGCCCTGCCTGGTGCAGACATACCACATCTACAATCTCCTTCTGACATTGTCTCGAGCTGGCTCGTGCAAGAGCTGAGAGGGCATCCTTGCCAGTGATTTCACACTTTGGAGTAAACCTATGGCCAGCTGTGCCAGGTGCACCTTCTACACTGCCAGGATCTCCTTCTCTAGTCATGTTGAGCCAGGCCTCCGGGTTTACATTAACTTGTGGATTCCATGGAAGTCTTGTGGCATTTCTTAATGCTTTAGTTCTATCATTGCTTCTTCGTTCTGCTTTTATCCTCCATTTCCCAAATTTGTGCCCTGCTGAACTATCAGGGTCTTTGGAAAGCCCTGTCTTGTCTGGACTAAGATTTCTTCTTAGAAGTGTATTCTGCAATAAAACCAAGAAAATACTGCAGTAAAGCTGTACAGACTCCCCTCCGCATATAAACACATATATAATAGAAAGACAACTGTATCATATATATATATATATATATATATATACACACATACATATACACACAAACGTGATATATGGAAACAGAGCTTGACAGCAGATAAGAACAATTTGGCCCATCAAATCTACACATTTTCTTGCTGTAAATACTGAAGTTACAGTATTTACTGAATACTGAAGTTAGACGTTACAGTCCTGCTGTAGCAGAATGCCTTGTTAATTATTTAATGAATAAAAAAAGTATACTTAGCCTAAAAGCATACAACTTGAGTTGGCAAATGTATCGGTATTCCAAAAGATCTCCTTTTACATTTTTAAACACAATAACCATGGGCACACAAGGTTAAATCAATCAAGTTGTTTTCTTTTTCATTTAGCCCTGCTGTGGGCAAACAGCAGGGTGAGGATCCAGATCGCCTGCAGCGCTGCAGGGGACCTGGATCCTCCTTCCGCCGGGGCTTCTATGAAGGAGCGCTGGTGTTGCATGACCTTCCGCTGCTCCACCATAGAGGCCCCGGCAGCAGCAGAGGTTGTCTATGCGCATCGCGCAGACGTATATCGGCTGCCCCAACTAGGAACCAGGGAGTCTGGGGGTGCATTGGTTAGTTGGGGGGGGGGCAGAGTGGCATATCTAGTGGGGCATAAAGCATATCTAAGGGGGCAGAGTGGCACAATTGTATGAGCTTTTTATGGATGGAAAAACAACCAGGGAAGCTGCAAATATATTTCATTATATTTTAAATTTAATAATAAAGTAAAATGCACAATAAATGTAATGCACTTGAATCAAACCCAAAACACCCCTCCTGCGGTCCGTGGTGCCAAAAAGGTTGGAGACCACTGCTGTAGGTAACAGAACATTGTCCAGGACGTGTTGTCCATTATATTTATATAGGTCTCCTTTAAAGGCAAGATATAAAACAGATATATATAGATCTCCTTTAAAGGAACCATAAACAGACTAATTAAGATTGAATCACACCACACTAAACAGAATAGTATAAAAGGGAAAGGAAGTTACCTCCCATTGAAAGCACCTTAAAGAAGCTATAAGCAGTAAAATGAGTAGCATATGAGTCCTCAAAACGGCTCCGTTTGCTACTGCTAAGGTCACGGCTCCGGTGAATTCAAAGTGCCTGACATAGGGGGACCCTGCAGAAAGCGTTTTTTGGGGTTTTTTTTTTAGCATTATAAACAAACGTTCACATGGACATATAGATCGGAGCAGCTGGCTGCTTCTTTCTAAGGCAAGAGTCCATCTAATCTTATATTACACATCTTATATATATATATATAAACATTCTTTTTTGTTTGTATATGTTTGTTTCTTGCTGATACCAATTGGTTTTTAAGGTGCCATTTGTATAAAAGAGTCTTATAATATCTTTGTTGACAACTTGATAGACCATGGTAATTTTGCTGTAGTAGTAGTAGTCGTCATTTCTTCCTATGGTTCATGCATTCTCACCTACCATTGGTATTTTAGTAGCTAGTTCTTGTGACTTGGAAGCCTCACACACAGCACAATTAGGGTAACATGGTGCAAAATATGTTACTGGCTATTTAACACATCTTTAAATGGGAGCACTTTCCTGACATTTACTGATATCACTATAAAATGTAGGATTTAGGAACTGTGACAGATTTGCTTTTAACCCCATGTTTGTAATAATAAATTAGTGTGAATGTCTCTTTAAGACACTACTTGACATATTTTAGAGCTGCCTAGGAAGCGTTAACTATGCCATTGAATTCTGCAACAGTCACATAATGCATGGAAGACAATTGGGGCAGGGTACATTTTGGATAATCAGCAACCCTCACCCCCAAGACTTTGAAAGGTGACATCACATATATCATATGCATTAAATAGGATATGATGGTGGAGTGTCCCTTCAAACGTTAACATATACACAGTTTGAAACGCAAATAACTACGATAATTGCTGATACGCAAGATGTGCAAGTCTATTCCATTAGGAACAATACTATCTAAACCTTTTTGAAAGTTTTATGTATGTAATTTATTTCAAACCTGATACACCCTACGTTGTTTTATTGTCAATCACTGGAACATTTTCCTTTATCTTATCTCGAGCGTCAACAGGCTCATTCACAACTTTGCAGACACTTTCACCTTTGACATCTTGCCTAATTATTTAATTTTAAATATCAATTACAAATATTTAGCTTCCTTACATCTTCCGCTTCCTCGAGGCCGCTGAAACTCCAGACAACCAGGCCCTGTACAAATAGCAAAACGAGTGCAGATCCTGTCACCAATTTGTAATGGCGGCCAAGCTTCAGCAACTTAGAACTGGATGCCATATTCCCAGTGCAAAAGACAGTACACCGTTTACTGAAGCATGGCCATGTACGATACAAAAAAAAAAAAATAATCTACGTTCGTGCCAGACCGGGTAACTGTGACGATTGCTGCTTCTTGCCTGAATCAAAAATGGCTGTTGTTCCTACAAACTTAGTGACGTTTTACAAGAGTAGCCATATATTTCCGGTGGAAACTAGCTTCCTCGTTCCAGGACGATTCGTGAAGCCTTTCCTAAATTCTGAAGCGGTTTTCGACTGTGATATTATCCAAGTATTGGGCGAATATTGTATATTCTACGTTATTTTTTTCAGAGACTGAATATGTACAAGGATAAATAACTTAAAAAACGCCTTATTAATTACTTAATGTATGTGTAAATAAGCGCCGGTAGATGGCGTCAATGTTAGTCCTCGGAGGGTAGGGAGATTATACTGTGTAAGTGTAGCAAAATAAGGATATAAAAATAGTTAACACGTGGTTAGTGTCGTCTCGTGAAAGTAGAAGTTGGAAGCGTATTTGTTATTTCTGAAAATGAGAATACTCTATTCTAAAATACCCCTGTTAGTGAAACGTGCCGAAGGAAAATCAATTTTCGTGTTTACAAGGAGATTCCTTAAGCGGTATTTACATACAGAAGAGGCAGCTGTGTATATCCATGTAAGTAGTTTTTGTTTGTTTTTGACTTGTTGAAAAACAGGGGGATAGTTAAACGAATTAATTAAGAGTTAGGATGCTGGTAGAAAAGGATGGAAAATTGATGTGCGGCATATTTCTTAGAGAAACTGTTGGAAAAGAGCGATGAACTTTCTTTATTTGCTAAATAGCTAAATTTGCTAAACGTACTAAATAGCATATTGGGATGATCGGATTATTTTCTGCAGTGCTCAGAAGTATCGCTCGGTGTCAGTACACTTTTTACACACATTCACGGACTCTGTTGTAATTCAAAATTTTATTTTTTGTAGCGCTTAATGCTAAATCCCAACTACTAAATTGCAAGACGAAGTTGCAAAATGTTTAATTGTTCACTTGCTTTTATATATATATATATATATTATATATATATATTTATATTATATATAATCGTATTTGCTCAATTATAAGATGGTCCACAAAATTTGAATATTAATTTAGGAAAAAAAGCCTGAATATAAGACTACCCTATAGGAAAAAGTTTTACTAGTAAATATTAATTCACATGTAAACAATTTTTTCATATTTAACCCCTTCAATCCCCTATGGACGTCCCGGTACGTCCAGCCCTTCGTGCAGCGTCAGGGACACATCCCTGCCGCTGCACGGGTGACCAGGCTGTCGTTTGACAGCCTGGACTCCCCACTGACAGCAGAAGCCGGCTTTCTGCTGTCCGATCTCCTGTAACAGTTTCCGGCATGAAAGCCGGTAAGCTGTTACATTGTAAACTGCCCCGATCGCGCAGTTTCAAACACACTGCTCATGTAACCCGGAAGGTCATCGGAGGACAGGATATCCCCTGTGGGGATATCCTGCCTTCCGATGAGGCACAGAGACGCTGCGATCTCTATGCAGGTCTGTGAGGACCTGCATAGAGATCACAGTGTGATCGGTGCAGGGGGATCGCGGGGAGGGGAGTGAGAAACCATGTCTCTCACTCCCCCTCCCGTCCTGAAACAGAGAAGGAGAAAAATACAACCGTTATTCATTAAAAAAAGTAATAATAAAACAATCATTAAAATAATAATATAAATAATAAAAAAATAATAATAATGTGAGCTAAGCGATGTCATTGTGACATCACTGGCATGTTCAGGAGGTCCCTAAGAGGACCTCTAACTTTTTTGTGTGTAAAAAAATATATATAAAAATGCGAAGATAAATAATAAAATAAAAAAGATAATACAAAAAAAAATTAAAAAACCATACATCCCATTGCCCTAGCATAACATCTAGCCAGTATAACCCTCCTGCCCCCCGTTCACAAACCCCATAAGCCATAGGCATAAAAGTTATACAAAAAATGTACTCCTTATAGTATGCGCCCTGGTGCTGGGAAAGTATGGAAAATCTATATAAATTAGGTATTTCTGAAATCAGGACACCTGAATTGATAAACTTGGAGGGGATTTTCCATCTCTTTACCTAATTTTGTGAGGATTCAGAGGGAAAATTTAAAAACACTTAGATGTTTTTTTTCTAATTTTCGCTAGTTTTTACTAAATTTCTAATTCAAAATTTTCAGCTAATCATCCAACTATGGTATCAAAAGAAAGCTCTATCTCTCCTTGAAAAAACAATATATAGTTTATATGGGTACACTATTCACAGGAAAAGAGAATCATCGCTGAACCGACATAGCGCAAAAATTGCAAAATTGCTCCGGGCTTTGAGGTACCAAAAACCCCTGGGATTGAAGGGGTTAATGCAGCTCTGTGGATATATGAGACTATGTTTTACAACAATAAACTGTTCATTCCTGCTTTACTCAATTCAAGGTAGTTGTGTCTACTCAGTAGCGTACCTAGCAGGGGGCAGGGGGGCGGTCTGCACCAGGTACCGCTCATCAGGGGGGTGCCAACTTGCCGGCAACTTGCCGGGGTTTGTTGTCAGATCCCGGCGCACAACACTGAAGCCGCACCCACCGCCGTCCGTGCCCTCTGAACCGGAAGAAGACAAAAGAAGAGGAGCGAAGAGCAGGAAAAGGAGCTGAATGCTTGTAAGGAGAAAAGAGGAAAGGTAGGAAAGCATTCAGTGAGAGTGACAGTGAGAGTGGATTAGTATGTGTGTATTGGTATGTGTGGATTAGTATGTATGTGGATTAGTATGTTTGTGGATTAGTATGTTTGTGGATTAGTATGTATAGATTGGTATGCGTGGATTAGTATATGTGTGGATTGGTATGTGTGGATTGGTAAATGTTGATTTTTATGTGTGAATTGGTATGTGTGGATTAGTATGTATGTGGATTGGTATGTGTGGATTAGTATGTATGGATTGGTAAATGTTGATTGGTATATGTGTGGATTGGTATATGTGTGGATTGGTAAATGTGTGAAAGTGATGGGTGTTATGCTGTACCATTTCCAATGTCTTCTTCATTTATAATTATGCTCTAAAAGTATCTTAACTCCCATCACTCTATACTGTTCCATACAGTGGCAGAGCTGGGAGACAGAGGTCTTGCACAACCACCGCAGGACTCCTGAAAGGTAAGTGAACTTCAAAGGGGGAGAGGGTAGATAGTTAGGAGGGGGTAGATACGGAGAAGGGAGTGAGAAGGGGTAGATAGAGCAGAAGGGGATGAGAAGGGGGTAGATAGGGCAGAAAGGAGTGAGAATGGGTAGATCGAGAGAAGGGAGGAAGGAGGGTAGCAAGAATATTGAAATAAAGAGTCAGAATGAGAGAGAGAAAATGAATGGATTAATGTGAGGATGAATTGTGTGAATGAGTGAGAGAATTAATTAATTTGTGAGAATGCATCAATGAATATGTGTAAATAATTTTTGTAAAAGAATAAATGATTGTGAATGAATTGTGTGAAAGTGAATTAGTGAGTGACTGTAAAAGTGTTTGTGTTAATCATAGGTGTATAATTGATTTGTCAAAAAGGCAAAGATGGTGTAAGCAGGGTGTTATGGGACAAAAATGGCACAGACAGGGTGTTTATGGGACAAAGATGACACAGGTAGCGTGTTTATGGGACAAAGATGGCGTACACTCGGCTGTTTGGAAACAATGCTGACTCATGCTGGGCTGTTTGGGGGCAAAGATAACACGTCCTATATGTGTGTGTAATTTGGGTGCTGGTCAGGTTCTATGTGGGCAATGTGGACGCTGGCTTTGGGGTGTGCAATCTGTGATATATGCCTGTAATTTAGGGGGTTTTATCTATACCTTATTGCTGAGTTTTTATGTGATTTCTAGTTGATCTATACCTGCAATGCTATGTTTCCTTACATTATTATTTTATACCTGCAAATACGGGATTTGTATGTCTGATTCTATGCCTCCAGTGCTGAGTTCACATGTGAACAATAATAATAACAATATTAATATATATGATTGCTAACAGCAGTCACACTCCTATCATGCCCAGGCAACCAGTACATGCTAGAACCTGGGTATGCCTGGGCGTGATAGCTGTTAACAAGCATATTAATATTGCTATTTTATTTTCTTGTCCAATTTTGATGTGCTACTTACTTTTAATAAAAGTGTGAGATTTTTTTATGGTGGGGGTGGGTCATTTTCGGTTTTGGCCAAGTAAATGCTGAATTTTTGGTTTCCGTCCAGAATTTTCATTTTGGTGCATCCCTACTAAGCTAGACACTGAAGTGGTAGGCCTATACCACATCAATGTTTGGCTCAGTGTATAGTGATAGGTGTAATGCTGTATCACTGTCAATGTCTGCCTCAGTATATAGTGATAGGTGTAATGCTGTACCCGTCAATGTCTGCCTCAGTATATAGTGATAGGTGTTATGCTGTACCACCTTCAATGTCTGTGCCAGTATATAACAATAGAAACTATGCAGTGTGTGTGGGGGGTGCCGCATACAGAATCTGCCCCAGGTGCCAAATACTCTAGGTACGCCCCTGGCATAACCACTTACCTGAGCAGCACTCTCACTCCCCACACATCCTACAATCTCAGCACCAGCCCCGTACTAGCTATTCCAAAAAGGAAGCAGGTGGAGGTGCGTTCTCTTTCAGAGCTCCTCACATACGGAATACCCTCCCAGACTCCGTTAAATCATCTAATAGCCTAAAAACCTTTAAAATGAGTCTCCCAACCTACCTGTTGTACCTGTTATTAGGTTTATACTGTACATTACATTGAGAGGCACCTCAACGTATTGTTCCTGGTAAAACACTAAATAAATAAATATCCTAGCGTTATACTTAAACAGGTGAGGTGCAGGTAAGCTATCCCTCCAAACCCGCATTTAAACCCCCTTAAGAAACGTGTCTTACTCAGGGCACCTTAAATGTTGGAAATATGCACAGTATGTTACACAGATCCACATATTGGTTGTATACATTGATACATTGTTGGTCCGTCAACTGTTGGTGCGGACTTTATGAAATGATTAAGGCTTTGAAGATATAGAAAACAGCCAGTTTTAATACGTATACTTTAGTTTACTTTGTGACATTAAGGAATACAAGGAGTTATAATAAATATATACTACATTTTTATTTCAATAAATAATGATGCACTTCAGGTATACTGTAGTGAACAATAAATATGTTTAAAATAGATATTATATACAACACATTAATAAATAAACAAGACAAATAAATAAAATACAATATTCAGAATATTAACAGTAATATAAAACAAATTCACCTTTAGCCCAAATAAAATATAAAAATATCCCCATCCCCTTTTAGTTCAATGTGTTTTTTTGGCTACGTTACATTATCCAGTATACGGTATAAGCATCTACGTTTACCAGAATGTTATCAGTAACAGTGGTGGCCTCTACCCGAATTACTAACAATAATGCCAAAAGCGTTCTAAACAATACATTCATGCTTCGATGTTACCCTTCTTGTGACTATTGTTAAATACAAAAACATATTTCTAAATTGTAAAAGAGACAACAACACTGCAATATGAAAATAACAAAAGTAATAGATGCTAATAAATCCACAAACCAAATTAATATGTACACAGACTATTACATATCTGGTTAGCCAATACAATGTCTGCTGTAAGAAAGGCAACCATAGAATCATAACCATATTTATCAATAGTTATAATTTATTTAAATTTGTAAATATAGTGACCCTTTTAATATTAAATATTTTTTTGTACCTATCATTCAGCAGACTTTTTAAATCCTTTAATAAAAGGATTCGTTTTTCTGTACCCTGCATGTTACATTTGACCACAAAAATGCCTCTAGCTTACTAAATGTTGTCTTTTTTGACCCTTAAAATTCCATAGATTGTGGAATTTTCAAACTTAAACACGGGTATCCTGAATGTGGTTCAGTTAATGACCATTCAAAACTTGAACTTGTGGTTCTTACAAGTCACAAAAGTAAACTGCACTGTTTTGTATATAACATACTCTTCGTAAGTGAAGTTTGTGGTAAAGCTATAAATCACCCCAAAATATAAGGTGTTCTTCGAGTTTGAATGGGCTGGGTATGGGCTAAGATACAAACAATAGAGAACAACATGTCTGCCTCCATCGCAGTTCTTGTCTTGATCTTCCTCTTTTAAGATGGACATCTTAGACTCACAAACATGGTGAAAGATTACTTCTGTGTTTGTCACTAGAAGGAAATGCCTTTCCCACTTCATTCACCAGTAAGATAAAAGCGTTTGCACTGTCCCCAAACAGATGTTTCTGTTTATTAGGAATCAGAGCTGGGACTGAAGATGTTGGACTTGATTACCATGCCAAGAGGATCTTCTGATCCGATGTCTATGTTGCTCCTTGGGAAATGCTCAAAAGAATAATCGCCCGTGTAAATGGATTCCAGGGAGATTGTATTCTCCAAAGGGATAAATCTTGCCATTTGTCTACCTCTTACTGGAGTTAGACTGAGTGGAGCCGGATGTTTCTCTGAAATGTACAGGTTGTACCCATCTTTTAATGGCACCTCTCGGAAGTTGCAGTCATCTTCAATATAATCTGCCTATAAAAATAGTTGCTCGTTAGAACACACCACAATGACCGTGAACATCTCAAGTGAAGCATTTTAAGTGAAACTGCCATTAAAATAAAAAAAATCAGCTATATGGAGTAACAATTTATAATTCCTACATACGTCTCAAACAACTTCTCCAACTGCATAAACATTTGCTTTCTTTTATTTTTTCTTAGAAGGTACTATTATTATTATTAGTAGAACTAGGCAAGCCAGAGGCCAGCCCAGCTTGTGGCTATGCCATACGAGGCCGAGTCTATGTCAGTAGAGGTCCCTGTAAGGACTGCCTGCTGGAGGGTGAATGGGCCAGTTCCATGTTTGCTGTGGCTTATGCTCCATACAGAAACAAGTAGCTGAACCCAGTCCTTCTGCACCACCCTATAGGACCAAATAGGATAGGATCCCTTATGAGACCAGTGGTGTCATTTTGTTCCCCTTGTTCTTCACCAGCAACAAATAAATTAAAAAAATATATTGGCAGTATTACTAGCAGATATACTTTTAATTATCCTACTATAGCGTTCAAAAAGCATGCAGTCATTGCCAGAAATCACTCTGGATATTACGGTAGAGATTTGCTTAAGTAAACATCCTAGGTAGTGACATAGTCTTGACCTATAGATCCTGTCAAGATTCCAATCAGTGAGAGATTGTATCACAAGATAACACATCAAAGATTCTTACTGTTACCTGTTTCAAAGATCACTACAAATAGCAACTGTTTCTCTTATCTTTCAGTGTTAACAAAAGTTCAATAGCCCAATAAATTCAAAGGCCTGTATGATAGCATAAGTTACACAACAAATGATGACTTAAAGGAGAAGCTGTCTCATTTCAAAATGTACACTTTCCTCAACCTACATCTTATCCAAGGTTGCAGATTTCCTCACATTGGGATGTTAAATAAGCTAATTCCTTTTTTTAGATTCTATATACCTCTGAGCAAACCATCAATCTTTACGATAATACAATAAGTCACAATCTAAAACTAGGTGGTCAGGAACTTAGATGTGATGTAAGGAAGTTTTTATTAGGAGGGTGATATGGCCGGCTATCCAGAGCCTTCCCTTGCCGGACGCGGCCAGGAATGCACACTGATGTCAGCGGTCCCGCTGACGTCGGTGGGCGTTCCTGCTGACGTCGGGGGGAAACACCCTCATGTAAAGGAAAAAATGGTCGGGGAGCTGGGCGTGTCAAGACCCCACGACCCGGAGGAGCAGCGCTCACCCGGCAAACACAGGTCGAATAAGGAGAGTTCCCAGGTATGGATATGGCTCCTGAATCTAAGAGGAGGCAAAGATTGATTAAGGTCTTTACATCAGGGAAAAATGGGCAGACTAGATGTATCTTATCCGTCAAATTATATGTTTCTGTGTTTCCATTGAAGTTCTTTGGCATAGAACTCATACTAACGTGTTTGCATGATGTCACTTGTACTAATGGGTATGGTTCCAAGGGATTATATCATACCATTAAATAAACAAGACAGGTTGATTTATTACCTAAGACCTTTGGCACTAAACATTTCATCTACTGTTCAGATTTCTTTAATAGACAATCGCTGACATTCTATGTGTATATTTTTTCTAATATTTTTTTTATAGAGGCTCTAAATTAAAAACTGATATTATGCTTGCATATGTAAGGTGTGTATAGGGTTAACCTAAAGGAAAGAAGACACATGTATTATGTAAATGCTTGTGCTAGAAAGATACTTACTGAGCCATATAAGTTGTGCCTGGAGTCCATGCAGAGAAAGAGGGTACTTTTTAGTCCACGCATAACCAAGATGCTAGGTTTCACAGCTTTTATTTCCAGCAAACCTGAAAGATAAAATATTAATCACAATAAGATTTTGAATACCGGATACCCAAATATGTTTTATGTTGGATTTTTTTAAAATCTGTTACCCCGGCAATTCTACAGGATTTAAGACAAAGCTAGAAGTTCTAAATCCTAGGAACCAATGAAAAGGTCTTGTTGAGTTTTCCAAACCTATCACATTTCCCTCACCTAGCCATGGATAGACATGACCCAGAGTATTAAACAAATGGCAATTAAGTGCAAACTCCCAAATCGAATACTAATTTATTAAATCTTATGGCGGGGGAAAGTGGCTGCTCGTTTTGATATTATGGACTGTAGTGGGATATATTAAGATGCGCTCTCTTCTCCTTGTCTGGCACAGCATTATCTTGAGGTACTGGCCAGGGCCTTGCAACAGTTCTTTACTGGTTCCATCATTTTTTTTCCAATGACTCAGTAGCCACTAGTTAAGCGAGAGCAGGTACAGAGATTACGTTTATAGCTAAGACGTCACCGCAACCAGCAGCAGTGCGAATGCCGCCAATTTTAGCCCAGGATAGAAGAAATAATATAGGGTAGATCTTTATCACAGTCACACAGCCTTTTTAATTGCGTCTTATAATGCTTTACTGAGCCCTTAAACACTGGCTGGTTTTAAACTCCATTCATTCTTAGCAAGGTCTGGATGATGGGAATAGTAGTGCAAGTCAGCTAAAGGACCATTGGAAGCCAATCTCTGTTTAAGAGATCTCTATGTTAGAATGAATAGGAGCACAATTCCAGAACAGTCACCATCGAGATAACATTACTTCCTCTACTTCCTATTGATAGACTGTTGAACTTGGTGTGTAGGCATTAAATCTGATCTTTAGCTATACATTAACGTATCCTTCTGACCTGTTTCTTCAACTAAAGACTGCATTATTTAATGTTTTCTGATGTAATGTGGGAGCCCTCTTGCTAATATTCCTAATTCGCTTCATAAATATACTCCATCTTTATTTATTTTACTTTTTTGTATTTCTAATGGCAATTAGATCAACATAAAGTGATTAATAAGATTAATGCTATTGTCTTTTAATCATTTTCTGTTAAATTGATTGTAAAATGTAGGTAATGAATATCATATGCTTTTTGTTACATAAGCTTTTCAAGTGAGATTTGCTTTATAATTGACCCAAAATATAAATCACCGCCAGTCATGTGTCAAAAGGTTTCCGTTCCTAGAAAGAAACCCACACTGACTAATCTCAATTGGAGAGGAGATTTCCTTTTAAATCTTTATAACATCATCAGGCTGACTAGACGGGCCAAATGGTCCTCATCTGCCATTAAATTCTAAATTCAATATAATGCGGTCGATATAAAAATATATGTTACATACTATAACATGCTTTCTTACATAAGAACTTGTAAATTATCCTTAGTTTTTATCCAAGTTTCTTGGTACAAATACAATTTTATTAATAAATCAAATTTAGGTAATCTTAAAATTCCATTCGTTGCTCTAATTTTTTGCAATTGATAATTACTAATTAAAATTGGCAATTAATAATTTCCAACTTTAGGTTTAGTCTATAGATTTTTTTCTAATCAATTAGACATTTTCTAATCAATACATCAAGACATCTTAACAATTTTGCCACTATTCCAAAGTATATAAAAAAAATACTTACTGTATAGGTTCTGTTCCTGTGTTCCACTTACAGTCCCTTCTGGAGAAATCTGCAAATGCAGATGTGTGTATTCATTATCCGCATACAAATGTCTATGCCGTACTTGGTCGGAAAAGTGTAAAATTGGGTTGCTATCACTTAATGGATTCCCAAGAGTTATTCTAGTGTTACAGAGAACGAAGGCCAAAAGAAAGCACCGTCTCAATTTCGGACATTGAGTCACAGTGACGCACTCTCTTTTTGGCATCCTAAGATTCTTACCCATAATGCCAAATAAGCTAGAAAAATTATTAAATATTTAAAATAAATATTAAGTAAATGTTAGAGAAAAACTTTAAGAGTAAAAAAAAAATCTTTAAGAAAATTTTAAATAATGAAAAATATATTAAGAAAAACAATATGACAGGAACTTTTCTTGTCTTTAATTCCAGAATAAATATTTCTAAGAAAATATGCAGTAAATTGTTTAGTGAATCAGAGTGTTTCCTTGAAGTCTCCTAATAATGTCTGCGCTCTGAATCTGTGTAGTTCTGGGTTCAAACTCTCACATTTCTAATGACAAAATAAAGGAGAGGAGACACTTTTATACTCTTTGGTCTTTAACCCTTATCACTACTTTTTTTTTTTTCTGTAATTTTCTCTGAGTAATATCTTTTTTTTTTTTCCCCTCTTCCTGCCCCCTCTGAGTCATTGTGCACGAGAAAGCTTTTCACTTTAAGCAGAAAGGTCTATTTACTTTTTTTCATCGCTGGGGGAAGGACAATACTGTAAACATTTTTTCACGTTTCCGACCAGAGATCACCAGGTCTGGGGTTACAAGATGATGCAACGTTGAATGGCGATATAAACTTCTTTCTTGTCTTTTGGGAGGGGTATATAACCACCAGAATACACGTGCGGTAGCTCTAACTACGTATTTAACCCCTGCTTGGTAGCAGTTTTTTCTTTATCATTTAATTTTGGTAATAAAAACAAATGAAATGAGAATTTGTTTTATACATAGACATATCACTTGTCTAAATCTTACAAATCATTATAATATATATATATACACTAGTGTTTAATAACTAAAAAGGGATTTTATTTACTATATCGCCATGCCAACATTAGTAGCCATCATAACGCCGTGACTAGCAGGTTGTAAATATAATAAATATGATTATACCACCTTGTTAAAGGGGAGCTGTATCTGTTTGAATTTAATCAAATACTGACAATCACCAATTTTTGTAATTATTATTATTTTATAACACCCAAATTATTCTGATTACGTTTTTCACCTTTGGCATGGCATCTACTTCCATTGCTGGCATAGCCATGATCCTTCAGCAAAGGTTGCAGTGGAACCCTACTGTCAGCCTTAGAAGAAATTTGTAACGCGTTCCCTGTTGCATATCGATATTGCTGTTTACAACCCTGTAGTTTGTCAGTAAACGTATTACCGTACCTGGGAACTCTCTGGGTTTGAAGCACCACTTCTCCGGGTCAAGACCCGAATTCTTGGGTCGTGGGAGTAGGCTCTTGACACGCCCCACTCCCCGCCCATTTTTCCTTTAAATGGGGGTGTTTCCTGCTGACAGCAGCGGGACCTCCCACCGACGTCAGTGGGCAGTCCTGGCCGCGTCCCGCAAGGGAAGGCTCCAGGTAGCCGGAGCTCAGAAGTTACCAAGTATGCCTATTACCACAATTACTTGGGGTAAAGTGGCAATTTAAATCACGTGATACAGCGGGAAAAATGGCAGCTCTCACAAAGAGCACAGTAGATACCGTATTTGCCCGATTATAAGAAAAGGTTTTTTCCAGAGTAAATGCTCTGAAAAATACCCCTCGTCTTATAATCGTGGTCGTCTTATAATCGACCTCAAATAGGTCTGACTATGAGACTAAGATCCAGATCCCCCGCAGCGATGCAGGGGACCTGGATCCTCCTGTGTTATGCCCCCCCAACTTACCCGGTGCTTAGTCCTAGTGCTTAGGGCGATTCGCGTAGACAACCCTCTATATGCCACTCTGCCTCCTGAAATGCCTTAAACCTCCCTATATGCCACTCTGCCCCATAATATGCCTTTTAACCCCCTAAATGCCAGAGTGGCATATAGGGGTATAAGGCAATTCTGGAGGCAGAGTGGCACATAGGGGGTCAAAGAGCATATCATGGGGCACAGTGGCATATAGAGGGTTAAAAGGTGTATCATAGGGCACAGTGGCATTTAGAGGGTATAAGGCATTTCTGGGGCAGAGTGGCAAGCCTGGGGACAGATGTGCATAACTGGGGCGGGGCAGGTTGAAAAAAAAGGAAATAAAAACAAAATATTTTTCTCAATCGTAGCTTTTATTAACAAACAATTGTTCACATAGTTTACATGAATTAACATTTACTGGTAAAACTTTTCATATGAGGTCGTCTTATATTCAGGCTTTTTCATTTTTTTATAAATTAATATTCAGATTTTGGCGGGGGTGGGCGTCATTTTAAACTTCTTGGGCCGGCCCTGTCTGGACAGAGAGGGAAGGAAAGGGTCTCCTTCAGAGAGAAGACTGGGGACCCAGTGGTCCACTGTGGTCTAATGATACATGACAAATAGGTTTACCCCCAACATTTCCACGGACAGCGAAACACGGCAAACACAATAATAATGAATAATGTATTACTACTTAAAATATAAATATATATAATTACTATGCATGTATGTGTAATAATTAGGATTGGCAACAATCTGGAATGATAGCACCTTTATAAATTATTCTTTTGTGAAACTCCTATAGAAGAACTTGCTGCTGGATGTATTTTTTTTATTATTATTCTGCATCAGGATCAGGGCTGTCATTCCATGCACATCAATCTCTAAAACCTCTAGATCCTATGACATCATAGAAAGGCATCTGGTTCTTTAACCATCACTAACTAATAATAGAAATTATATTGATCTTTAGATTATACCTTTGACGTTGTACCATATGTGCCCGGTTTAGTATATTGATCAGTCGCACATTGGAGTTTTACCCTTATCTCGAACTGCGTTTGCACGGGTTCATTCATCTGGGTTATTTCATTGAAGAAAGGTTTCAGATCATAGTTGCTGACTGGATACTAGTGAGGTATTTTCTATGTCATGGGGTCCGATCGGACCAGATTTTTCCGTTCTCCTTTTTTGGCTATGATTCTGTTTGGCCAACAAGAGGCTGGACTTGTGAAATACATCGTGGTAGATAAGTAAAATCACTACGGCTTTGAACTCCTGTAGAAAGATTTCTGTGGCTATAGGGTTAATATATCGGTGGGAATCTGATCGCTCTTGTCAGGCTCCAACAAGACAAATAAGCTCACATTTTTTTCCTACTTATGAAAGTGGTAATTCGAGAAGTCTGCATAGGTGTTCATAATAGTGTGCAGAGCTGGTTATTATAGTGGTACATTTGGCGTTATCTGTAAAGCACATACCTGAACAGCTGATTAGTGCCGACTTAACCTTCGGCGTGCCAAAGTAAGGGGGCAAAACATTTACTAATGGTTATCTTTATCTTATACCCTTTGTTATCGCACGCAAGAAGTATGAGGCTTTTCATTTTGACGCCCTTATCAAAATTTTCCATAGATTGATGACTAAGCCCTAATATAATAATCGTAAAGGTGCGTATATATACACATATATCTGTTCAAGAGCAGATTTCTGTACCACTCTGTTACGGGTAAGGGGAAAGAAGAATTCTCACATTGATCGCTTGTTAACTATAAGGAGTTGCCTGGTGACCCTAAGTAATTTCCAGTACTCCAAAAACACCCTAACAGTTTTGCGTGGTTTATGTCTAGAAGAGGGGCTATACATATTAATTCTGATGCAATTGAAATTCCAAAGATAAATAAACTTAAAAATAAATGCAAATTAAAGTAATACGTTAAAAATCTTAAACTGTATATATAATCCCAAAGATATTGTAAATTAATATATTTTACTTAAATACATATCAAAGTTTTCTGGAATAATGAAAATTATTATTATTATGGAGACATCTCATCTGTATAATGGGGAACTCTGGTCCAACTAAGGCTTGTATGCAAAATGCAACCCCTAAAGTGTGTGTGTTTTTTTTACCTGCCTTTGGGGTGTGTGACCTGCGCTCTGCCAGAAGTGCTGGCCGGGGAGATCAAAAGCTCTCCCCTCACTAGCCCTCTTTCTGCGGGATTAGGGCTGGCACCCTCTCGTGCTCCCTGTGCTTATGGGGACAGGAGTTGGCAAGATGTTCATACATGGACACCAGTGTCTGCCACCCTATCAGCCTCTGACTAGAGGCAGGTTGGACTGCCTGTCACTGGAGGAGTAGGGCTGGTTGAGGCAATCTAACTGGCCCAAAATAAAAGCAGAGCAAGTTCTGTTCATACAGACCCTGTTTCACTGCTTCTTCACAAAGCATGCTGGCTTTGAAGCTGATCGTCCGGATATGATGAGGAGAAAGGGGAGTGATAGTAAGAAAATAGAAAGATAAAGAGAATGGTAAAGGGAAGAGGTAAGAAAAGGGGAGAGAAAGATAATTAGAAAGAGGAGAGATGAGGAACGGGGGAGAGAAAGAGTTAGGAGTGATGGGTACAAATGGGAGAGATAAAACAAAAGAAGAGATAGAGAAAGAGGAAAGATAAATTTGAGAGACAACGAGAAAAGGGGGAGAAAGGAAGAGATAAAGAGAAATAGAAGAGAAGAGATAAAAAGAAATGGGAAACATGAGATGAAGAAAAAGGAGTGATGAGAGGGGGATGCAAGAAAAGAGGAAGAGAAAGGAGAAAGTCGAGAGGTAGGTAGAAAAGGGAGAGATAAAGAAAAAGAATGAGATAAACCCATGGGAGTGGCCCACAGAGGACCCTTGAACGCCCAAGACTGGTCCTGCCTCCTACCATCATAATTGTGAATCTGACACTTTCTCAAATCCTATATTTTACATTTCTATACAGTAAATGGACCCATTGAATTGTATTCACAGTGTAATACACGTTATGTATTAAAGCCCTGTTTTAGATGTATACAAAGTTGTATCAGAATGCAAAATGATGTAATGGGGAAGTATGTGAAGACTGACAGCTGAGTATAGAAGTGAACATAGTAGGATTTTTGAATGTGGGTGTAAACCTAAGGGATTAGCTGCATAATCTCATATGTATTTCCTAAGAAGGACATCAACATGGTGCAAGGAATTCACTTTCTGTCATATACCACAAGGAATGAATAAATCAAAATAATGAATAAATCCTGGATTATAATCCTTGAACATAATCTATGTAAAAATTGATTGATTTGGAAGTTTGTCATAAAACAACTAGTTAAGAAAAACAAATTGGGGTTTATAGTGGGTCACAAGTTAGAAGGTAATTGATTACTCTGTTAAAGCAGAGCAGGTTGAACAAGTTATTGAGCAGCCTTACTGTTCAGCATGAGGATGCATTTAAAGAGTAAAAAATAACTCTCATACCTGTCGGTGCCACGCTCTAACCTAACTTATTACAAGAATCCCCTTACTTTGGAGGCTGAAAGCAAGTTTACAACCCAAAGTTTTGATTTTCAATGTATCATAAAGAACCAAATCCAGTGAGCTCCTTCTGCAAGAACTCCAGTGCTAAGATGACCCTGCATCTCTTTAACATCATGTTTATTATGAGGGTCCCCCCAGCTGTATTAGCAGAAGAAAGTCACTTGGGTTGGCCCTTTATAAAACTTGTTGGTGAGTTGAAGCTACAACTCGTCCGAAAGCTCACACACTTACAAAGAAACTCTCCTGTCCGAACAACACGTGGGCTAATTACTGCGCACTTGGAGTAGCCTTTGTTATCTGGATGGAGAGGAGTCACAAATGGCCGCTCACTTTCTGCCCCTATTTCTACCCCCAGGTCTTTTACAGGCAAAGAATATCGATTAAAGAGAAATGTGTAATCTAGTGTAAAAGGAACAAAACCCAGGTTATGGCTTTGTAAAGGCGCAGGAAACTGATCTCCTATTTTAATTAGAAGAAGCACCTGTCATTGGGTATCTTGGGAAACGCAATTTAAACTGGCAATGATAATGTTTCTAATAACATCATATGATTCAGGGAAACGCTGCCAAATGAGAGTCATTTTATGGTCTTGGAAAATCTATTGAAGAGGACGGGAAGTTAACCATGTCATAATATATACGCAAACCATTAAATAATCTACACCCACAAACAAGGAACCAGGATGAAAAAAAACGTGATAGATAAACACAGTTCTGTAAATGAATTGGCTGGCAATGAACACAAATAAAAGGATCGTAATGTTTATTGTCAATGAAAAGTAAACAGGAAGCAGCTCTCCGAAGTATGCCCCGCACATGAAGTATAATTTCCGTTTAGCACAATGGTAGTTAGAAGAACTAATGTAACAGAGTCCCCAAATTCCTGTCTAATTACGGTTATCGGGATGTATACGTTCTTGTCATTTTTCAAAACTACCATGAGTGGTGGTCTAGGCAAACCCCTGCTTGTGAGCCTCAAAGCCCAGGGTCTTCAAGCCTCATCAGGTTTATCATTTCAGTCCACCTACCCTCCCCCCGTCCATCAGACTCCACGTAAGCACCCTTTCTCCATTTTACTTTCAATCTCAGCCTTCTCTGTCTTATCATCTCACTAGAGGAACACAAACAATTGTTGGACTGTCTCCCCACTGTAGATCCCCTAAGTAATGCGTCGATCGTAGACAGCTGTACAATTTGCCCTACCTTAAAGACAGCCCTGGTTATTTTAATGCCCCATTTTCCCGGTTCTCCCAGTTTCTGCAATATTCTTGGTATTAAGATGCAAAAAGAAAAAAATACATATATTAACTTTAAAGTCTATAGTAACTCCATTTACTCATCCCTTTAATACATGTTTTAGTAAGAACTAAAGTTGCCCTGGTAACAGATTCACGTCACTTAACTGTACAAAATCTTTTTATTTTTTATAGGAACAAAGCACTTTTCTTATGTAGTCCATGGTTCATGATTTTACCAAATTATCTTCCTGAAATCTTAACGGGAATATGGAATCCCATGTTAAATGACGTCTCTCTGTGTGAGTCAGCACAGAAGTATACATAATGCTGTATTGTTTGGAATATATATTTTTCTTGGTGTTTGTTCAGTAGCCCATTCTAGCATCTGCCTTACACATTTGTGTGCCGGTCACATGTCTGTGCATAACGCTGGGTGTTTAGAAGTCTGGTAGAAGCGCGTGATCTATTGGACCTGTCTTGGTTTTCATTGGAATGAAGACAACAGTCCAACACCAATTTGCTAGTCCTTGGAACTGACGTCGGTTCACAGTATCGTGCCCGTTAAACATGCAGAGAAATATAAAACTCCAACCCAGATGCTCTCTAGGAACCTCCATATACCACGATGAGCCCTTGAGTTCTTCTCAAGTGCTGAAGCCAAGAGAGAAATGACAATAAGAGCAATGACAGTCCCATATTGTCACAACTTTTGTCTTTTAACAATATTTTACTGAAAAATGTATGGTTCACGTAACAATAAAAAAACTGTTAATTATCTTATTAACCATTACAATTATTAACTGTTAGTATCTTGGTCAATTGTTGTTAACAAATCCCTTCAATGCCTATCCTAGGACTGGTTCATTTTCAATATCATTTTGTTACATTTTGCTATTGATTGCTACCCATTATTATAAATTAATATAAAAAAAACCAAAATTTAAAAAAAAAAAAACATTTTTAAATTTACAGCCATTCGCTCCTTGCAATATTCTTGAGCAATTATTTAATCCTCCATAGCATTAGACCATAAGTGAAAATACACAAGATCTTATTTTTAATTAGCTTGCGATTTAAGCAACTAGGAACAAGTGTAACAGGAAACACTATTTGCCCTTTTTTTTTTTTTTTTTTTTTCTTGTGTGTTTTTATAAATCTTAGTCTGCTACATCTTTTTTATGATTAAATGAAATAAAAGTTTAATATAAATAGGGAGATTAGGGTATCTGGTAAATAAAATATAGAAATAATATATGTAAAAAACATACAATGACTTCGTCGAGGGGCAACACTCATTACGGTTTGTTTTCTTTATTGTACGACTGAAATAAGTTTATTAACATATTTTAGGTTAAGATACTTTAAAAAAAAATTGGCAATGACGTCTCAGCTTTATCACATGATTATTTGGATGGGGAGTTAAATATACTCATGTACAGTAGTTATTTATTATTTCAGATGATTCTAAATGGAACCAAAAATAGAAGTCTTACAGCATAGAAAGGAACAAACAAGTTAAACCACAGTTTACAGTCTTTCCACGAGGTCCTGGGAACCTGAGTGTACCGGCGTTTATCATCAGATCTATTTATTGGAAACGTTTCGACTAATATTAATCTCTCTCTGCAATCCTAGCAGCCTTTCAGGTATGGCTATATCCCAACTTCATTGGTTCAGTGAATATTGAGTCCAGACATGGAGTGTTGGGTGTCCCCGCTCATATGTGCGGAAGTACCCAGGCATTAGAAGTGCACAGGGCTGGATAAACATTCCAGGCGCCACTAGGCGTGAGGCCTACTTGTGCCCCTATGCTTTAAATGTTCTGGCTTTAGGAACTGGTATATCCTTCTAGGACCTAGTTTCATAAATTAAGCAGGCGATTAACCCAGTGACTCTGCTTATCTGGACAGTTTTCAACCATCAAAAACCCCATGTTTTTTTTTTTTTTTTTGCTAGTAATAATAAGTCCTTCATTATACCAATTGTAGTCAGCCTGGTCCCAAAATTGAATCGCGATATAAAAGGGGCATTCTTGTGCCCATATGGCAGATTGTTTGCTTCACCTGTATGACGCAAAAATGATTTGAATTTCCATTAAATTAATTTGGAAAACAAACTTGGAGATACCAATGTTTACTAAAACACATACTGTATCTCATGTTTTAATTTGTTGTTGATGTAATCAGGCTAAAGGAGGAAATTAATGTTTCCTATAATTCTGCACATATTTGTGCAGTGTTCCTATCTGATTTGTATTCATTTGATTTTATTATTCACTCCCATATACACCGTCACGGACATGGCTCACATAATAAGGTAGTCTTTTTTTTTTTCAAGTCCTGACCAGAGCGAGTGGTAGAAAATGATTCTAATCTCTTTTATTCTAGCCATATTAATAGACCCAGATCTGCCTTTGTTAGCAACTATGGTGTTCAGGTGATGAATCCAAAGCCCAATTTGGCTACAAATCATATCTTTTCCAACAAAACGTGTTCAACTTGACTGTCCGAGATGTTATTTTAAGTTTGTTGTTTGTTTTAGTCTTTTCTTGCTATAACAATTGCATTTCTTATCCTTGCCAGCCTAGTATTCCTATGGTGACAACAAAGGGAAGGGCACACACCATCTGAAGATCTGTGCTGAGGCTCTGGATTCTTGAGGCAGAGTGGCATATAGGGGGTTAAAAGGTATTTCTGGAGGCAGAGTGGCATAAAGGGGGTTAAAAGGCATATCATGGGGCACTCTGCCTCCAGAAAAGCCTTATGCCCCCCTATATAACACTCCCCTCGACTTACCAGTGCTTCTGATTCTCTGATGTCTGGTGGGGGCAGTGGGTGGAGGCCAGCATTAGTTCTGACGGCGCTTCTATGACTGAGGTACAGAAGGTCTTGTGACGCCGGTGCTCAGGCATAGAAGCCCCGGCGGAAGTGGCAGCAGTAGTGGGGGTTGTCTGCGTCCACCGAGCGGAGGGAGGAGCGCTGCAGGGAATTCTCTCTGGCAGCCGGGGAAGGTATGCACGATGCGCATAGACAACCTCCGCTGCTGCCCGTGCTTTCACCGGTGCTCAGTGATAGAAGCCCCAGTGGAAGTGCTGGCAGCAGCTGAGGTTACCAGACATGAGGCCTGTTTGAGGTCTGTTTAGAAGACTACCTGGATTATAAGACAAGGGGTATTTTTCTTATAATCGAGCAAATACGGTACATAAACATTAATATGTCGTTGGTCCCCCAGCTTCCACTCTTACGGGAAGGATTTCCACAAGAATTTGGAGAGTTTCTGTGGGACTTTTTGCCCATTCATCCCGTAGAACATTTGTGAGGTCAGGCACTTACCTAGGCTCCGTTTCATCCTAAAGGTGTTCGATTGAGTTGAGGTCAGTTCTCCATGTGGCCGTCAAGTTCTTCCACACCAAACTCATCCAACCATGCCTTTATGGACCTTGCTTTGTGCGCTGGGACGCAGTCATGCTGAAATAGAAAAGGGCCTTCCTCAAACTGTTCCCACAAAGTTGGAAACAAAGCATTGTCCAAAATGGCTGCGTATGCTGAAGTCGCTGTTGGTGTAATGGTCAGGTGTCCCAATACTTTTGTTGATATAGTGTATGGTTATCTATTGCTTATAGTTGCTGTCTGGAGTTAGAGGTGAATCTGTTTAATAAAGCAGTGGCTGGTTCTATACCTAATATGTATATATGTTGTGGTTTTATTGGAGGATGGCTGGCCTTATTTTACACAACATTGGGCTCCCTCTTTGAGTTCTTAATTATTATTATTATAATTAAGATATGACACTCATGAAGATTATTTTGCGGGGCTCTTAGAAGACATAAACAGCCAAAATTAAAAAACAAAAGTAAAAAACCCATCAATCATTAAACCACTTAAATAACTTTGAGCTCAACTGAATTCTGAGACCTTATTTACACACAGAACCATAAAGCCATGAAGTAATGATGTTCCTTGTCAAAGAAAGAGTGGGGAGGCCTCAATTTATATTTTTATACTAGAGCATTGTTTTTTTAAATTAAAGAAACTTCATATTTATTTCCTCTTCAGAAAGCTATTAAGCTAATTTATATTAAACTTTCTAAAAAGAGGCAAAATAAAAATAAAAAAAAGATAAAGGAGTTACCTTGTAATGGATCTGACAGCACATCTCATGTCCATCGCTACTTAACTAACTTGATTTTTTAAACATAATTATTTTACTACTGGTAAGGTTTTCTTAAAAGAGTAAAAAGTTTACTGTCTTATTAAAGATACTAAAATAAATCACATGGAATTTTAGTTTGAAGAAGGAATCATTTTCAATATGGTGCCAAAGATAACTAGAGTTGTAATGGGATTGTAGGGGAAAGCAAAATCTCTCATGAGTTGCGTTATCATTAAACTTATTGCTATATGTCAATATATTGTAATATATATGATTATTTATACTGTCATTAATTACATTTTCATAGTCCAGTTATGCTTGTAATAAATTTTAGTTGATGGTTGGCCATATAGTAATCTGTAAGGTCTAGACCTCAGATGTCCAAGACCTCAGATGATGTCACAAATTTAAATCTGGACATTGGTCTTATGTTCTCTGGGTCTAAAAGACACCATCCATGTTTGTGTTTAAGATAATGTATATATTTTTTATAATTATTACAAAGGCTTAAATTTTACACCTAAAAATAAAACTGGTATAAATAGCTTTTGCGTAGAGACTGGGTCAAAGTTACATAACGACACCACTTACAAGTAAGTTCATTGCTTAATATAGAAATGTTAATCCAACTAATGTTTCCTGAAAGTATTTTATAATCATTTAAGTTTACATAGTAAAACACCCAAAACACATTGGAATCATTGACTTCACTGCTTTCTCTGCACACGTGTCTTCCATAGAGTAAATATTTAGCAACCCAGGTTCTGGGGAAATTTTCTTTTATTTTGGACTCCTTAACCCTTTTAGTGTCATTACACCTCCTCTGGCATTCTGAGATCAAGGCCATTATTAAATAACATTGAGGGCAGTAGGGAAAAAAAATAAAGAACATATTTAATAATTTATCATCTTATTATGTGCACTTAACTTGTTTGGTAGTTTTTTTTTCAACTGCTATCTGGTGCCTGTCTCAGTGTTTTGTCCTAGGCCCAGTCAGCCATGCCTTAAATACTACCCAAGAGACACCAAGAGCTCATGTATAGGAGTAGAGGGTCAGGTTTGTGATGAGATCACAGTATAAGAGTGCCCGTTCGAGTTGTGTTGCCATCAGCAAGGAACCGTTAACACTGGCTTTGGCTATTTGAGTCGGATCAGTGGTGGTTTTGTGGGGGACATAATATTATGCTCATGGTGGTCAAAAGATTAATCTTAATGTTTCTACTGTTGCTTTTGTATAACTTTACATGGCATTGTCCTCTAATGTCATAAAATAAGTATGTAAGTAACGAAAAGACTGATGTACGTAACGTGGTTATATTGCGGTTCCTTGCATTCCAGGGACGCCATGGTCCTTAAGGCAGATGCTGAAGTGTCTGAGACATGTCTGCTTCAGCAGACTGGGCATTGGGAACTTGATGACTAAGATTACTGGGCAAAATCCTTCTAAGCTGAATAGTCTTGCTCCAGCTTAACTGTGGATGATCTTTAAGACCACCATCTTTCCGCATGAGTGTTCCCATTTGGAATCGTTGCCTTGAGGGACCATGAACGAGTCTGCTGCCAAAGACTGTAAGCTGAGCTAACTTGTCTGTGGAGCTAGCTGTCAGCTGCTGAGTGCCGTTCAAATGTAGCCGTTCTCAGCTCGTATTGTAGATGACAGTAATTATTAGGGCCAAGTCAGTCCGCATGTTTCCATTCTCTAACGCATAGAAAAACAGAGTGCCTTTCATTGGTCTTCTTATGACCCATTGGGTCTCTGTGTCACCATGCAACACTGGCACTCTATTAAATACCCTTAGTCTCCGCAGTTCAGAGCACAATCAAAGAGCCGGCTTTACTGCATTACTACATTTATTACCGGGAGCTATATGTTTGACCTTGAATACTACTACAAACACCTCTTATCAGGCTGCTACATTGACTTGTGTGAATCCACAGAGACAAGAATCTCTATATGTCTATGTTACACTGACCTGCAACTCTCCATCTTCTTGCACTGACCATTCTAGCAACAAGCACTGCTCTATTTGTATTACAGACCATTATGTGTATAATATATATATATATATATATATATATATATATATAATAATCTATGTGTGTGTGTGTATAAAATACTGGATATAAATACATACACTTATATATACGTATGTATGTGTATATGTATATATATATATACTATATTATATATATATATATATATATGAGAGATCGATATTTAGAGATATTAAATCATATTTTAAGATTCTTTTGGCTGTTTTGTTTATCAAGAAACGGACAATTAATACAATATTTATCTTATGGATATCAGATTTTGACAGCAGTGCATAGTTAGCTGATAAGAGTTGTAGCTGTCTTGGTGACCAAAATATTTGTTGTTAAGTCAATTTACAGATAAACTTGTCATTTTTGTTTAACCAGATTTAAGTGATGGTTTCATGATTTTGCTGCGGGCTAAAATCAGCTTATTGATTATTTGTGTAATCATAGCCGGGTTCAACTATCAAGGTTACTGACCTCTAACAAATGCAAATGCACAATATTATGCATGAAAAGAGGTATATATTTTTAATACTGTTGCTTTTTGTAAGTCAGTTACTCTTTTAAACATACTTTAAATAGTGATTTTAAAAAAAAATTAAAAACAATATTTACCCCCCTGGAAATTAAAGTAGTAGTAATTTAAAATATTTAAAGTTATTTAAAGTATGTTTAAAAGAGTCATTGACTTACAAGTAGCAACTATACATTTTATGGTATTAAAAATATATACCTCCTTTTCATGGAAAATATGGTTCATTTGCATTTGTTAGAGGTCAATAACCTTTATAGTGCGGTCATGTGAATCCATCCAATACACGATACACTTTTATACTTTTTCAGTGTTCACCAGCACAAATCCAGCCACAGTATGCTGACTAAATAGGCCGAATATTTGTCATCTGCCGCGAAATTCTATGTTTATCGACCACCACTCAGTGGGTATTTGCTTGGTGTGCCAGATAGGTGGACCAGCCCTGAAGAGTTCCTCTATAATCATTTACCAAGATGTCGCCAGCTGAATACTCATGGGCTTTATTGTCCACCTAAGGTCTAGCTGCAGAGATCCAAATCTGAAACCACCCCAACTCTTTAATTAATCCCTAGTTGTTTTCATTGCTCTGAATATAGTTAGGCCAGCTAGATGTTCAAGGAGTAAACCTTATATATATATTCTAGTATCCTAAGTGTCTTCTAGGAAACAAACATGTAAAACATGAAATTAAACATATAACTCAACTCCATAAGTCTACAATAAATTTAATGTAACAAAGCAGAATAAAATATTAGTCTCCTTTTAAAATACTTCCTGGGCCATCCATTTTAGTACAATTTTCTTTAATTTGATATCCTCCAGTTTCCTTCCTCCCACAACTGAGTCCGTTCACTCTTATTCATTAACCTTAATCCGTTACGTCAGATCTACAAAAGTTTGCCAGACCCAGAAGAGGAGCTACTGCAAGTCACATGTCTTGACGAGGACAAGCTGTCCTCCGCATCACCCGTGTATTACAAACATCTTAAAACAAACTTTATCCCTGCACCCCCCTCATCCTGCTGGAGAAATGAATATCTAAACCTGCGGAGGAAAGTACAATCCTCTTCAAAGCACTTGAGTTTCCACAACATGAGGATTCTGGCAGATATAGTCTTCATCACAAGGAAATGTTTATAGGATTTCAAATAAGAGCACGGCCAATAATGTAACTTCCCTAAGCGCATTACATACGCTTCACGTTCATGCTGGTAATTAGAAATCAATGACATCTAATTTATGTTTAATTGTTTATGATATTTACAAGAAAAATAGTGTTTAGAACATTATAATGGTTAACCCACATCTTGTACTGGTTATCAAGGGAAAAGTGTCAGTACTGATGACCAATTTGAGAACGGTCAGATGAAATATGTAGCCCTCAGTAACTTTTGTACGGTTCCGATTGTGAAGATTTGTGTGACACACCAGGAGAGGAAGTGTATAAAGTGACACATTCAGGTTAAAATCCTCCAGATCGGCAAATAAAAATAGAACAATGTAAAAGAAATAAATGACGATAAGATGGAAATAAAAATACATAATATTGAAAGAAGAAATCAGAACTAAGAAATTGTAGCAGGTGGAACCAAACGATAAAATATCAGACAACGCTTAGGCGAATGTGACAAAACAGATGTGACAGAACATATGGTGGGTTCTGTTAAAGGAGAGTCATAGTCCTCCTAGTTCAGCATCTCTAGTCCAGAATCATTATGACCACCACTAGAATAACAGCAATCATTCTTTTAAAAAGCATATTATAATGTTCCTAGATTTTAACAGAATACTACATTATTATTATTAAAATCCCAAGAACGGAAAGTGTTAAACAGCCCAAAAAAGTACCTAGGGAACAGACTCCCGATCCCCTGACTTGTATGTGCCACCCTTTACTCCAAACAGCTTGTCTGTTACATCTTTTTTCTACAACAGCTTGCCTGTTCCCTCAAATAGCTTGCCTCTTCCATCTTTGTCCCAAACAGCCTGTCTGTGCCAATTCTGCCCACAAACAGCCTGGCTATGCAAACAGCTTACTTGTACCGTTGCTGTGCCCCAAACTGTCTGCCTGTGCAATTCCCCCCAAACACTCACACATCCATGCTAACACACAAACAGTTACACAAACACCCCCCATTCATTCACCCATTCATGCTAAGAACATCAAGAAGTGTAATACCTAAAAAAAAATAAAATAAAAAAAAAAAAAATACATGCAAAATAAATTGATTAAGCCAAACCTTAAATAGTTCTTTAAATCTCTAGATTATAAAGTCATTCAAATTATGTTATATCCTACTTGTTACATCCTGTATACCCACTGTACAGCTCTGTCGAATACAATGGTGCTATCTAAAATAATAAATAATAATATAGTAATATAATCTGATTAGTAAATGAAACACTGGCTTCTATAATATTCAAATAGAATAATCAAATCAATTATGCCAACGCTAACATAATTAATAATTTATTTTTCTCTGTTTGCACAAATGAAATGCCAGTGGTGGAACATCCACAGAAAAACCTACATATAACCTCATTCTCACTTGATACGTTACTAACTCAAGAAGAGATCAAAGGGTGACTATAAAAACCGAAGATTAATTAAGGCACCAGACCCTGGTTGTATTATTACCCAAGTGTTCTATGAGCGCTCAGTGAGGTTATTGCAAATCCTCCTTTTTTTTTTATTATTCAGGGATAGGATCTTGAGAAATGCTGATGTTATTCTGGTATTTAAAAAGGGATCATGAATTGAATCAGAAAATGATAAAGTGAATATAAAATCAGTAGTGGGCAAATTACTTTTAATTTTAATCAACATGGTTTTATGAATAATAGATTCTGCCAAACAAACTTACTAGGCTTCTATGATGAGGTCGGCTACCCAGTGCTCAAACAGAAATAATAATCACTCTTTCATAGCACTCTCCTGACTCTTTTATCTCAGAGATGTTTAGTCCAATGGAAGCACAAAGGATGAATAACTTCGGCAAAACATACACAAATATTGAAGTTTTATCATTATACCTTATAGAACCTGATACGTATTATACAATCAACTACAGGTAGAAATTATTTAGAAAGGAGCTTACAATCTAGATGGCAATATTTAGGTGAAAGAGTGTATGCGTCTGTGGCTGGTGGTGCCATGAGTGCCTTCTACTTCTACTGTGTGAGTGTCCATAGTCACACTTCTGATTTACAATATGAGAAGCCAAAGCAGGAAAGTGGCCCTAAAATCAGGATGGTCTCTGGAAAGTGGGACATTTGGGAGTTATGCAATTAAAGTGGCAAAGGGCCTGGCGCTTCATGAGCCACTACATTAACACGACCCTGAAGCCATCATTTGCTTATCTTTCTGTTGTTAAAATATCCTTCCATGGTAAAGCTTAATCAGTAAATTAATCACTGGGCATATTTGGAATTTTATTATCCTTGTATATTTTATTGCTTATCTGCTACAGCACTGAAACTTAATTATTTTGCCAACCTACCAGCTGAATCCAAAGGTAAAAAATATATATAGCCTGGGTTTTCTAGCACCCTTGATGAGGTATATTTCTGACACCCCTACATTCCACCTACCTGCTTGCTAACATGAGAGAGAAATCGGTGACAATGCCTCCCACCAGTTTAGGGCATTAGACAGCTGCCTACAGGACCAGGTTATGGGTTGTGAGTGAGGGCACCATTAAGAAGCCCCCCCCCCCATGGTCATTGTGACTGTGTGGTGCCCAACAAGAGCAGTGGAGACAGAGTAGGGGGATCTGTGCTGGCAATGGCAGTGTGTGTATGTGTGGATATGTTGGTGTACGTGTATGATGGTCCTTGTCCGGGTGAGTACATGTACATTCATTTTGGAGGCAGTAAGGTATCATGGGCCAGTTAGGGAGATCCTCTGATCTCTTGTGAAGAGTCCTGAGATCTGGAATAACCAATAGATGTGTTTTCACAGTACAGACCTCCATTGTACATCCCATGTGACCTATTATGGTAAGGCGAGCGAGTATCCGCTTCTCCTGTGCCACCCACTTCCTGAGCTGGCCCTCCCCATCCCCACCACTTGATGCCCCCCCCCCAACACAGAGGTCCCAACTTGGACACCTCCTGAAATATTGAGGAGTATGGTGGGGCTGGCTGTAGCCATTAAATATGTATAGTAAAGAATCAGAGCAGTCACAAAAATAAACTGAGCAAAAAAGCATTTTGGGCTGATCCAAGTTTTAATGCATTTGAGTTTTGTGTTTATTTATAATATAGTAAAAATTTCAGTGACTTTTATTCTATGTATGTAATGATACGCATTTCTAAGCCATGAGTCATAATTCTTTATATACCCATAGCAGATGTCTCAATTCTAGTCTTGAAATTCTAACCCACAGGATTATGTCCACGGGAAACCTTCGGATAAGTAATATATAACCAGGGATCTAGAATAATAAAAAAAAAAACGCTATTAAAACATACGTGCGGAATTATGCAACAAAAAAAATCTATAATAGTTGACAATATTTTTTTGTTTATGCTACCATCTAGTGTTATGATATATGAACTCTCTCTCAACGCTACTAGTAAATTAGTTTTGTTTATAGGAGACCTTTTTATCAACGCTTTATTCCATAAACCGCTTAACTGTACATTGTATGGGGCCTATCCAGGGAGTCTTCTCCTTCAAGTACGACTGAGAAGACTCTACATTATGCATAGATTCATGTGTTATGCTGTAGAAGATGTAGTAGAAGTTACTGTAACTTGTTTTCAAAATTCTCAGTCATAAATTGTTGGTACCTTGCTCTTTAGAGGACCTTGTTGTAGATCAAAGCAAATAATTACTGGGCAAATGACTTGGGATGTCCAAAGAACTCTGTAGGAACATCTTGTTGTGTTTACCCCTAACATTACTGACCTTCAATGGGTCAACTTACTAATATATCTCAGCTGGGTGAATGTACCCACGTTTATGAGCTGAGCTACTGCCAAGCTGAGTCCGCTGAATTCCTGCGTTGCCCAACGTGATCTTAAGAGCTGTTCTGTAGAGGTTCATTTTTCCGGACTCTGGCAGGTCAGTCATTTTAATCCATCAATAAGTCTCCCTGACCAATAGAAGTACATTCAGTGGTCGCGCTATAATTTTAAGTGGAAATCCTGAACACCAGAACTTTGGAGGGGCCTTTGGATAGGCAATAAAGTAAATGTACCTTTTACTTAATAAAATTATTTATTTATAAAAGTAATAATTTAATTAATGTAATAATACTGTCAGCAGTAAAGCTAAATCCTCCAATCACATATATCTAAAAAAAACAAAAACAACCGTAAGGGATGTTAATATTACTTTAATGCCATATTAACTAATGTCAACTTTATTTGGACAATAGAGCCACTCTATCCTCCAAATGTCATTTTATGTTCTTTAGATGTTAAACGTGTTAAGAATATCCATTATTCCATCTAATGCAATAATTCTTCCTCTCATATGGAATCCTGGGCATGTTCATTGTCATTTCACTAAGCTTTCATATGGGATTATCATTTTATATACAATCAATATATATATTTTTTTTAACCTCCATTTACATCTAACTTTAGTTGTGATACATTCTCATGGATCCATATATACATAAAATAAAGAAAAATGTTAATTTAAAGGTAATAGTAAGCTATAATTTGCATTAATGTGCATATGATGGCAAGGTTCCCTTTAACATGTAGAGTGTCATGTTAAATATGCCAGCTATATTCTTAATCGGCCCGCTATCTTTCATGAAAGTACACACAGTTTGCTTTGTCCTGCTATCTCTTGCTTAAGTGTACTTGCAGGTCATTTTCAAACATCCAGACATTATCTGGTTAATTAGTAATATTAAAGGCACATATTTGCAGCTCAAGGTAAAGTAGCATGGCAGAGAGATTTATTGAACAAGGCCTTGGGAGATAAGAACTGCAGACTCATTCACATGGGTGCTGGGTATAGTTTATGGGGCAATGACTGAAAAAGGGGTCATGCCACCACGAGCAATGGAAGAACGGCCTTGGTACTGGATGGTTCCATTGGTTACTATAATTCTAGACAGGAAAATGAATAAAGCCATATTGGTCCAAGAGGAGATTGAGTATTTAGTTGAAGGTGATACATTTTCTCTCTGATTGGTACATAGAACAAAATAAAGTCACGTAAACTTTTGGGACATCAGGTCTCTTTCCGGTGGGATGCTAACTTTTCCTTTTTATACAAGGGTGTCCAGGTATCCACATCCCCTAACTGAGAATTCTGTTCAACTTTTTATTTGTCACTGGAAATATTTCTTTAAACTCTCCTTAGCTCAGAGGCCAAATATTTTCCAAAAGTATCATGTATTTGCATAAATTGTAATTAAGGGTTTTTAATAATATAGAAATGTCAAAAAATGAATAAATAGAGAATTTGAAACCGAACCGCTTTAAGGTTCAACAGCATTTATCTCCAAGAAAATCCCAAAACACCACCCTTGGTAGACATAAGCAGTGAGATTGGAAGTTGCTGGGAGTTTTGCTGTTGCCAGTATCCAGGAGTCTGGCTGCCGGGCACCTCATGTTGCTTTGGTTCCATTTTGGTCCAATTGAGACAACTGGAAGCCTCTTGTCCTGCTTCCTCTGCTCACTATATCGCTAGACAGTAATGAATTGGATACTGTACTAGGACAGACCCAAAGCAGTTGCTGTCTTCTCTTCTTCATAAGGGTACGTGGGCCAAGGTAAAGATACTATGGAGGTTGTGCTGGCTGGACACAATCCTTCCTGGTGTAATGGGGCTAGTTACAAGGGAGATTTGAATTCCCCAACTGGCCTGTTGAGCAGCAACACACTGGGTAGCCTGAACACCCAAGAGCATGAACTCAGTTTTTTGGAAGAGCGTCTAGTCCCCCACCTCCGGACCTCCTGTCCTAGATGTAGGCAGTGATCTAACCTGCCCTATGGTGACAGGGTGATCAGGCTCCCCGGTGTCCTGCTTCTCAATGGACCAATTACTGTGGAGATCTTTAGTCTCCCAAATTGCCCCATTTACACTATGGGGTGCTGTGCCGGCTTAGCAAAGCCTCCATAGACAGCATTAGAAGGCAAAGCACCCTTTAACACTGGCAAGTCAAACCTAGGGCAGTGTGAAAAATAATATGACAATGGGCATAGCCCAGTATAGGTACTGGGAACTTTGCATTGAGTTCTGATATCATAACCCAGTACATAGGTCCTTAGCAATTCATTGTGCAGGTTATTTTTTAACCTGAAGTCCCTGCCTTCGGTGACAAGTACACAGTTACCACCTGTTCCTATCTCTTGCTCAACTGAGTCAATAGGTGACTTTCAACTTCTAGAACATCCAGTGATCCATCTTCTGCCATTGTGAACATTATCAGGTTAATTAGTAAATTGAAAGCCATATGTTTGCATCACAAGTTAAAGTTAAGTTGAAGAGGGATTTATTAAATAAGGTAAGGGTGATAGGAATTGCATACTCAGCAGTATGTAAAATTTCAGCTCAGTGATATACCATATTTGCTCGATTATAAGACAAGCTTTTTTTTGGAGCAAATGCTGTGAAAAATACCCCTCGTCTTATAATCGGGGTGGTCTTATAATCAGACCTCAAATAGGTCTGACTATGAGACTAAGATCCAGATCCCCTGCAACGCTGCAGGGGACCTGGATCCTCCTGTTTCATAAACCCCCCAACTTACCGGTGCGTCTGACTCCCCGGTGTGTTGTCCGGGCAGCCTGTAGATGTCTACGTGATTCACGTAGGCAACTTCCGCTGCAGCCGGAAGGCGGTGAGGTTAGCAGCGAGGGTTGTCTGCGTCCATCTCGCAGACCTTTCCCGGCTGTCGGAGATCAGAGTTGCCGACAGCTCCCCATACTCTCTCGACCTGCTGCCCCTGTAGATTGGGTGCTGCAGTATGCGGCCGCTGGCTGGATATGCCTGGCTGCAGACTATGCCAGCATAATAACATAAAATAAGACAGAGTTTATCCACCTGGTGGCCACACTTTCGAATTTTGGCAGTCACTGGCCTTAAAGTGCCAGGGCCAACCAATGGTTAGTGTGGTTCATAACGTTCTCATGTTCAAGTAAGTAATAATGAAATGCTTTGAAACATTGCTTTATTATGCACAAAAAATATGGCATGATGACACCTAGTGGTCCAAGGCATTACTACAGAAATACTTATCTTCATAGTACAGAAGAGACTCTTGCATTCGGGTTCGTACAGATCTCAATTTTAACAAAATGTACCAATTTCGTCACTGTCGGAAAACGAGGAGGGACCTCCAATGAAACCGGCTTCCATGTCCCCGTCTCCTCGCCTCGCAGCGCCGCTTCTTCTCTTGCATCTTCTTGTTCTTCTGTCTGCTTCCGCTGCTCCTTGTGTCTTATTTCTTCATCTGGTTCTCTGTGGTCATGGCCTCCAAGTGGATCCACGATCAGTGGAGAAGGTAGGGAGACATTCTGGGAGAACGTGAGAGCACATGAATGAGATTGTGAAAGAGCATGAGAGAGCGAATGAGGGTGAGTGTCAACAAATTTTGTTTGTGAATGTAAAATGCACTCAGATTTTCGTCTGAACCGTAAGGCCAGGAAGCTAAATTTGTTGTCTGAAAACAAATAAACCAAATGTAAAACAAAACATTTGTCCAAATTGTTTTTGGTACATTTGCGCAAGTCTAGTACATAATATTTTTTATTCCTATGTTGTCATTGGAGTCATATGTCACTTTCCTCTTAAGACGTGTAAGTTTTCCCATATAAAATGCAGTGATTTGCTGAAAAGTAAGCATGTTTTCTTTAATCGGACAAGCCAGCAGTATTATAAGGCCAGCCTATTTATTACACAGTGATGCTGTTGACCGATTCTTCTTCTGTATAATTTAAACAAGTTTAAACACAACTTAAAACACAACTTAAATAGTGTAAATTCAAACAGAGCAAGATGTGTTTTCCTAAACAATTTATACTGATTTGTAGCTAAAAACTAAACTCCGCAATACCTGAACAATGCTATAGGGGGAGCCATTGGCCCAGATTTCACAGCTTTGAAGTGCTTTTGATGAAGAAGAGAGAGGGGAAAATAGACTTTAAAAGCAAGTAAGAACCATTCCACCCCTCTAGTCTACCTGTTTTGTTTTTTCCTGCTTTAAAGACTCAAACCTTAATCTTAGATTCAGGAGCGATATACCACACATGTTCAAATTTCCTCGCTACATTAACCCTTACTACTCCTTCTCAGAGGCTGTTCCACTTATCTACCACCCTCTCTGTAAAGTAAAACTTCCTTACATTTCATCTAAGCCTCTGACCCTCAAGTTTTAGATTATCTCCTCTTGTTCTAACATTTCTCCTCCTTTGAAATTAACTTCTCTTTTGTACTTTAATAAATCCCTTTAAATATTTCTGTCACATCTCCCATCTCTCCCTTTTTTTTAGTCCAAGCTATATATATTGTTTTTGGTTTGCCAATGTGTAGTAGTTGCTTCTGCAAATATACATTTGAAATAGTTTGATATAATATAATAATAATAATTTGGCAAATATTGGGCAAAGTTATTATAATTGATCAATAATCTTTACAGGAGATTTATTATTAAATACTAAACATGACGGCAAGATAAGTTTTTCAGAAAGTTTTTTTGTAAAGACTTTTAGTGTGCCATTATTTAATGAAAACAACTTTTTAATCATCCCAAGTACAAGAATAAGGTGGAAGCTCGGGTTTTATGATGCCAATACCTTTCATAATTCACAAATTCATGGAAACATGAATAGCTAATATAGCAGAGTGATACATATTGATAGTTTTGTAAGCTTTGCCTTCCTCAAAGGAATGAGCAAGGAAATTAACAAAACTTATTGTGAATGCAATTAAGACCCCTTTCCATGCACCAGCTAGACCATAGTTTGCAGGTTGTTATGTATTTTAGAATAATCTCAGGGGTACCTTTGATCCAACTCCATAGCCTTGGTCTGCTCCGGCTGCAGGTCCCTCAACCCGACCGCTACAATGGTACCCACGCATCCACCCAAGAAGTTTCCGGCTACCCAAGTCCCTGATGCTAATTTCATGTCTGTTTGGAATGATTCATAAACGCGATGTTCACTCGATCTCACGCAGCGGTTTTTGGAGCACAAGAAACAGAGACTCATCATCCAGAATGAAATCAAGGCACTCCAGACACAAAGGGTTCTGAAATTAAGTTCGAGTTATTTGATTCAAAATTGCGCAAACATGTGACAGCACTTAACGATGAAGTAGCTCTGAAGAAAGCGCAACAAAGCCCAGTGAGACAAAAAAGGCTATGACTTAAATATAGTATAATATATAACATAGTATTAATATAGCTGGCAGATCAATACATGACATCCATTGAAATAAGGGAAAAAAGCACCTAACAGCACAGTGTCCAGTGTAAATTTTAGTGACGCCGATTACTGGAACGTGAACAAGGTGATTAATTAACGACCAGTTCTACACCCTTCGATGGGAACCATGGACGAAATAATCACCAGTACTACACCATTAAAAAAAACTGGGTGCAGACCGGGAGCAATCACAAGAGATGTCAGGATGAAAAGGACCCCCTACAAACACCCTGGGCAGGCACTCAAGCTGGCCCAAAAGGGCTCCCGATTTCTACAATTGACTGTAATCCTTTTTTCTACCCACAAGTGGCTGAGAAGCTTTTTAGTAAAGGTTTTGGCTTTCTATTTACTAGCCATTTTGTTTTTTTCCTACTGTTTGGACTTCATAAACACCTTAAGAGACGTTTCGCTTGATCTAATGTAGGTAACAATAATGTTGATACTATTATACCTGAATTTCATATATCCACCTCTGCGTTTGATGCCACCAGTCCTGATATACACAATGATAATATTGGGTCTGAAATTGAATTAAATATATCTATTAGTTCTACTAATGTTTTAACCAAGCCTTCCATCGATGTGTATATACTACAGACTCTTGAATACGTGGCTTCTGAGTCTGGTGTTCCTGGTAAAAGTAAAGTTTTAACTGATATGCACCGTAAATTTAAATCGATATTTTATCAACAACACCCTTGTAATAACAGAATGTTGGTAAATAATACCAATAAAGGGCAGCGTAGTAGCACTAGACACTATCCGATATGAACAAGGAAGCACTTATCTGACCCCAACTTATGTTGAAGGAAAATCCTATGAGTCAATTTTTACAGCAATTAAGATGGTTGGTGGCGCTCTTCCAGCTAATATATTTTCACAATTTTTTGATTGTTGAGCAACCGGTCACCCAGTTGTTCTATCATCTGCCAAAAGTGCATAAAACACTTTCTAATCCACCCGGCAGACTGTCTCTGGTGCATGGTCGCTCGATGACAACGGATGGACTGCCACTACTGGAGTGGCTACCTTAGAAAAATGAAACTTCTCCAGATTAAGAATGAGGTTACATGGAAATCATGTTATTCTTGGTGGGACAGCTATTGAAGCTATAGAGTTATTTTTGGTTAATACATTTGGCTATTCATTTCTTTGATGAGGCTTTTTAACCTCCAACAATTTGGAACCTGAAGCTAAATTTGCTCCTCCCTTTGAGAATTTGTTTTTGAGGTGTTGGAAGCAACTATAAATAAATGCGAGTCATCTATAATACTGTATTTTAGATACATTGATTTGATCCTGATTTGGAGTGGTGATCAGTCAAGGGCATCCAACTTCATTAAATCAGAATGAAGGCAACTTAAAGTTTGCATTTAAACCCTCTCCTCCATGCCAAGTCTTACCATTCTGGCCATCTTTTTTGGAGTGATCTCTAAGGGACAATTTATGCATCTTAAGAGAATCTGCAGTATGGATTCAGTGTGCCAAAATATTTAGTGGATAGGTTTCTGGAGGGGGCTATTCCAAATCCGTTATTTTTACAGCTAAAATAAAAGTTGATATGATCAAGGCAGGCAGAGTATGGCAAGAAGTGCCTCTTGGGGCAGGACCCCCTATGGTCTACCAGAAAACCCTCTCAGAAAACGACAGATTACTTTCCTCTGGTCTGCTATCAGCTTAGAAGAAAGCTAAAATAACAGGGCGCATGCGTGACATGAAAGGGTAGGGTACTAGGAAAGGCCGCTGCAGATAACCGGTGAAGAGGAATGGAGGTATGTGAAGTTAACGGCAGGAAGACAAATGAAAAGGCACCAATTAGAAAGAAAAATAAAATTATGGAAGTCAAGTAGAGTAAGCATAACAAAGTGAATAAATAGGTAGAAATATATAGTAATAATGAATACGCCAAGTAATATGAAGATGAATATAATTCATAATACACCAAAGAAGATTATGTATCTGCATCGGAGCATCAAAGAAACAGGAGGTTAGAATTTGATTAGCTCCCGTTATAAACTATGCCCTAACCTCATTGGTGGATTTTTAATTTTGTGTCAGTTCTTGTTTTTAGTTTTTTTCTTTTCTTTTGCTGCTGTTGGAATAAGTAAAGAAGGTTAATACATAATATGAGCCTTCCGCCTTGTAATAAAATCTGTGATGTAATAAACCGTTACATTTAGAAAACCAGTTGTTTTGTCTCCACTGATGTAATGGGCTTGTCACTCATATCCATACCTGAGAACCTGGAAATATTAACCCTTTATTAGCTCATCATGGAGATTCTATATAGTGACTCTCCAAATGTGTTACCCAAATGGAGCTAATACTGGTCCTCATGGAAACCTTAATCGTTACTTAAAGATACACTTAATTGAGTCACCTGCATTCAAGTAGGGATATCAACCACACTTGTAGCAGAGGCACTAATTGGATGTCAGCGGTGTAGAAGGGAAAAGATTCAGTTCCAGACTGTGTGACCCTGAGAATCTGCCCCTTCACCTTTAGACTCTGGGTCAAACCCTGAGAGTTCCCAGGTATGGTTGTATTTCTTGACATAATGTATGATGCATTAATAGTTAAAAAATATCCTTTGGCAAAGAACACCAAAGCATGACCGAATAAATACTACATGCATAAATTATGATTTGTTTGGATTAAAGTTTTCTTAATTTTGTATGTTTTTTATATTAAAGAAAGTTTTACCACTATAGTCTTGAAGGTGTGTTTGAGCTATGTTGAAGAATTAGTGTCAAGAACTTGCAAAACCGGGTAAGAACATATTAAATGAGAAAGTCAATTGTGTTGTGATCACTGTTCCCTCTAAGCTGTGCGCTTGTGCGCGCGCACATAACTTTTTGAGGGAGCGCACAAGTTCTATGATTGTGCGCACAGTACCTAACGGGGAGCTGGGGGGGGGCGGGCAGGGTGACGCTGGCACTCCTCCAGAGATGGACATTAATGTCCGCCGCTGGAGGAGCAAGCTCGGTTGGGGAGATCAAAAATCTCACCCAACCGGCTTAAAATCAATCAAGGGAGCGGGAGGTCTGTTAATACAGACCTCCGATCCTGCTCCCTTGCTATGCGCGCGGCAAGTGATGCTGTGTGTAGGGATTTGATGTCAGATCCCGGCACACAGCACTGAAGCCACGCCCACCTTCTTTACTGCACCGGAAGGACAGGACAGAAGAAGAGGAAAAAGAAGAGAGGAAAGGTAGGAAACATTATTTATATGTATATATGTGTATGTGTGTGTATATATATGTATGTATATATATATGTGTGTATATATATGTATGTA